>BPLQ01001390.1:0-181248 GCA_021605075.1 Caerostris darwini
TTTCTTAAATAGTTAGAATAATGTTAAAACTAATTTTAATATAAAATTCTGATATACTCTGTATGGAATACAAAAGTACCTATCAAATTAATCACATTAATATCCTTGATTTTTTTTATAATACAGAATCTAGATATATAGTTAAAATAATGCTTAAGCTAAATTTCATATTTTATCCTCATTTGAGAATCCATTTATTTAACAGAGCCAGCCAGATAAATGTATTTATCTTAAGTTTTTATTTATTTATATTTAACTTAAGGTTTGGTTTGTCTCTCAACGGTCATTTTCTGCACACTTCACTATAGAGCGACAAACAAAACAGAACTTCAACTTAAATATAAATAACTACAAACTTAATACAAATAGTTGAAGTTGAGGAACTAGAATTGTATCAATGACTTTTGTAATAGCCAATTAACAGTTCCAAAATAATTTTAATGGATATTAATATTGCAGAACTATTCCTTTTATACAACTTTCTATCAATTCATTTCGTTATATTTTTATTATTACATTAAAATTTCTTTCTATGTCTAAATTTCACTTATGTAACCTTTATTTTCATACAATATAAGTAAATATTAGTAAAACATTTAGTAATAACAGTAAAAGTAAACAAACAATATTAGTAAAATATTTATTTTGATATTTTGATTATTCTGATTTATTTTTATAAGTTTTTATTGGATATTTATTAATAGTTTTTTTTATTTTTAAAGATTTCAAAACAGGTACTTTTTATTTGATTTTCTTAGGATTAGGTTTATTGACTTTAAAACAATCAAATTCTGCAAAAGAAAAAGAAAGGCATCATAGTTTCATTCACACTTCTATTTCGTCGGCGGACAAGTCAATAAAAGTTCCATCACCAAATTGTCTTTCGGACACAAGGTGAAAAAGTCCAACAATGCTGTCCTATTTTAACGTTTAATTTTCACAAGTCAAATGGGTGATTTTTATTTTTCTGGCAAACTAATAAAACACTGACGGTAAGTGTAAACTTAAAAATTCGATCACCGAATAGAAAAATGTTTGACTTTAAAATAGTCAAATTCTGAAAGAGCACAAAAAAGTTATCTCAGTCTCGTTCACACTTCTATTTTTCGTCACGGAGAAGTCCAATAGACGTTCCACATCCAAAATTGTCTTCCAGACACAAGGTGGAAAGTCCAACAATGCTGTCTCATTTTAACGTTTAGTTTTCACAAATCAAATGGGTTTTATGTATTTTTCTGGCAAACTAATAAAACGCTGATGGTAAGTGTAAACTTACAAATTTTGTTACCGACTATTGAATATTTGACTTTAAAATAGTCAAATTCTGAAAAAAAGAAAAAAAGTCACCACAGTGTCATTCACACTTCTATTTCTCGTCACGGACATCGCCAATAAAAGTTCCATCACCAAAATTGTCATTCGGACACAAGGTGGAAAGTCCAACAAACCCAACTTTCCTAGGCCACAAAAAAATTCCAAAGTAAGTAAAAGGCGGGCACACGCCACATTGCCGGGGCTGAAATTAAACAACGACGCCCCAGGCTCTGCAAAGTAAAGGACAGCCCCTGTGTCGTATGTCAGGAGAAAAACTGTAGGGTGAAGTTGAAGAAATGCTATTTTAAATTGAAGCAAATTTCGAATTTTAATATAAAACTCTGGTATATAATGTATGTATTCCAACGTACTTATCAAATTGATCACATTAGTTATGAATCCCATTAGTTGACTTAATTTTTTATAAAATGGATTTTATAAATAGTTACAGCAATGCTAAAGCTAAATTTTATATTTCATCCTCATTTTAGAATAGATTTATTTAACTGAGACAGTCAGATAAATAAATGCATTTATATTACGTTTTTGGGTGCGCAATATATCTACCTCCCCGTGGTGCACCTGGTAACACTTTTTAGTGGCTAAAAGATCTAAACTTGGCATTATGTCTTCCTCCTCTCCCTTTGATACTCTTCGAGAGCTACAGTGGAATGCCGGGGAACTTTCTCAATCCAAACGCGCAGAGCTTTTGCTGACTCTCTGTGAGAAGGATATTAACGTCATTACTATTATGGAGGCTAATTTGACAACCGACTGCCTGCGAAACCATCTTTACAAACTCAAAATTGTTAATTCCCCGATATGAACCTCTGTAGAGGCCATGGACTCCACGCATCTACTTCACTATCCTGGTCTCAGCAAGACTTTTCTCGCCCAGCGCTATTGGGAGGCTAGTGATATGTTAGATTAATAAACTCTATTTCAGCATGTTTTGTTGTATTCTCTGTTATTTTTTTGTTGTTGTTTTTGATCTTTTTATTGCTGTAATTGTTCATAATCTGCCATTGTAAATAAAAAAATATATATATTAAGTTTTTAGTTATTTATATGTCAGTTGAGATTTAGTTTTGTTTTGTTTGTCGCTCTACTTTCAAGTGTGCACAAAATGATCGTCGAGCGACAAACAAAAAAAAACGTCAATTTAAATATAAATTACTACAAACTTAATATAAATGGTTAAAGTTGAGGAACTAGAATTGTATCAATGACATTTGTAATAGCGAATTAACAGTTCCAGAATAATTTTAATGGATATTAATATTGCAGAACTATTCCTTTTATACAATTTTCTGTCAATTCATTTCGTTATATTTTTATTATTTCAATAAAATTTCTATTTTTCTGAATTTCACTTATGTAACCTTTATTTTCATACAATATAAGTAAATTTCAAGACAGGTACTTTTAATTGATTTTCTTAGGATTAGGTTTATTTGACTTTAAAACAATCAAATTCTGCAAAAGAAAAAAAAAGGCATCACAGTCTCATTCACACTTCTATTTCTCGTCACGGACAAGTCCAATAAAAGTTCCATCACCAAAATTGTCTTTCGGACACAAGGTGGAAAAGTCCAACTAACTCAACTATTCCTGCGCCACACAAAAATTCCAAAATAAGTAAAACGAGGCGCACGCCACAGTGCCGGGGCTGAAATGAAACAACGACGCCCCAGGCTCCGCAAAGTAAAGGACAGCCCCTGTGTCGTATGTCAGGAGAACTTTTTAAAAGAAAAACTCCAGGATGAAGGGCGCTATATTGAAAGCCTCTCGGGCGCAACTTTTGGGTAAATATCCGATATTTAACTGGCATCAGCCCCGGCGTGAAGGATTGCCCCTGCCGACCGTCGCCGTAATGGAAAAAAGAGCGAGGAGAGACAATGCCACGAGATTAGATTGGAACGCCCAGGGCTTTTATCAATCGGTGGCCACAACACTGTGCAGAGGGATTTTTCTAATTTCTTTTTTCCCTTTTTCCCCGCCAGTTTGGTCTGGACAGGTTATTTTCTTTCCCTGCCTCTCGCTTCTCTTAGGCGGCTTTGATTCACTACTGCTTACTAGATTCGGAAGATTAATTGCTTTTCCAGTTCTTGGAGTTAAGAAGTGAGCAATGATGGATCCTTTATTTTTTTAGGTAGTTATTTGCATTTGTTTTATTTCTAATGAATTATAAAACGTATTTTGAAATTGAAGAAAAATTGGAATTTTAATAAAAAAAAAAGTCTAATATATTCTGTATGGAATTCAAAAGTACTTAACAAATTAAACATATTGCTATAGTTGTTTTTCTTATAATACAGAATTTTGATAAATTGTTACAATAATGCGAAAGTTAAATTTCATATTTTACTACTGTGCACAAAAAAAGACCAATTATTTTTTTTTCAAAAACTCTTTACTTATTCTTCCAAATTTATTCCATCGCCTTCAAAGTAATCCCCTCCGGACACAATGCAGTTATGCCAGCTTTTTTTCCAATCCTAAATGCATGCTAAAAAGTCATCGGCAGGATTGGCCTTCAAAGCCGCGGCGATTCACCGTCAATCTCTTCTTTTGAAATTCTTTCTTTCCGATGCAGGAATGCTCACCGATTGCCGTCTACAACATTCTATGTTTCCGCAAACAAAATTTAATGCAGGTTTTTTTCTCAATTCATTCAGACACTTCAAAAATCCCGGAATCAGTATTAGCGTCTCACAAAGCCGGGCGTAAGTCAAACGCTAATGAATATTTTGACATCAAATTTCACACAGATATAAAGGACAGTGGCAGCAACATAAAAAAAGAAGAAGAAAATTGAAATTCTATAACCCCAGGAATTTTAAATTGAAAAATTGGTCTTACTTTTTGGACACAATCGTATCGTCATTTGAGAATACATTTATTTAACTAAGCCATCCAGATATATAAATGTATTTATATTAAGTTTGCAGCTATTTATATTTGAGTTGAGGTTTGATTTGGTTTAGTTTGTAGAAGAAGTTTGAGCGTAGAGCGACAAACAAAACCAAGCAAAACCTCAATTTAAATATAAACAACTATATATTTTTAATATAAATAGTTGAAGTTGAGGAACTAATATTATATCACCGACATTTGTAGTATAGAAATAGAGAAGCAACAGTTCCGGAATAATTTTAATGAATATTAATATTACTGAACTATTTCTTTTATACAGATTTCTATGAATTCATTTCGTTTTATTTCTATTATTTCATTCAAATCTCTTCGTTTCTCCGAATTTCACTGTTGTAATCTTTATTTCCATACAATATATTAGTAAAACATTTAGTAATAACAGTAAAAGTGAACAAACAATATTATACAAACAATCAGCAAGACTTTTCTCGCCCAGCGATATTGGGAGGCTAGTGATATGTTAGATTAATGAACTCTATTTCAGCATGTTTTGTTGTATTCTCTGTTCTTTTTTTTGTTGTTGTTGTTCTTTTTATTGCTGTAATTGTTCATGATCTGCCATTGGAAATAAAAAAATATATAATTAAGTTTTTAGTTATTTATATGTCAGTTGAGATTTGGTTTTGTTTTGTTTGCCGCTGTACTGTCAAGTGTGCATAAAATGATCGTCGAGCGACAAACAAAAAAAAAACCTCAATTTAAATATAAATAACTACAAACTTAATATAAATGGTTAAAGTTGAGGAACTGGAATTGTATCAATGACATTTGTAATAGCGAATTAACAGTTCCAGAATAATTTTAATGAATGTTAATATTGCTGAACTATTCCTTTTATACAACGTTCTGTCAATTCATTTCGTTGTATTTTTATTATTTCATTAAAATTTCTATTTTTCTGAATTTCACTTATGTAACCTTTATTTTCATACAATATAAGTAAATATTAGCAAAACATTAAGTAATAACAGTAAAAGTAAACAAACAATAATAGTAAAATATTTATTTTGATATTTTGATTATTCCGATTTATTCTTATATGAGTTTTTATTGGATATTTATTAATAGTTTTTACATTTATTTTTTAAAGATTTCAAAACAGGTACTTTTATTTGATTTTCTTAGGATTAGGTTTATTTGACTTTAAAACAATCAAATTCTGCAAAAAAAAAAAAAAAAGGCATCACAGTCTCATTCACACTTCTATTTCTCGTCACGGACAAGTCCAATAAAAGTTCCATCAAAAATTGTCTTTCGAACACAAGGTGGAAAGTCCAACAAACCCAACTTTTCCTACGCCTACAAAAAAATTCCAAAATAAGTAAAAGGAGGCGCACGCCACAGTGCCGGGGCTGAAATGAAACAACGACGCCCCAGGCTCCGCAAAGTAAAGGACAGCCCCTGTGTCGTATGTCAGGAGAACTTTTTAAAAGAAAAACTCCAGGGTGAAGGGCGCTATATTGAAAGCCTCTCGGGCACAACTTTTGGGTAAATATCCGATATTTAACTGGCATCAGCCCCGACGTGAAGGATTGCCCCTGCCGACAGTCACCCTAATGGAAAAAAGAGCGAGGAGAATCAATGCCACGAGATTAGATTGGAACGCCCAGGGCTTTTATCAATCGGTGGCTACAACACTGTGCAGAGGAATTTTTCTAATTTCTTTTTTCATTTTTTCCCCGCTGGTTTGGTCTGGACAGGTTATTTTCTTTCCCTGCCTCGTCTCTCTTAGGCGGCTTTGATTCACTACTGTTTACTAGATTCGGAAGATTAATTGCTTTTCCATTTCTCGGAGTTAAGAAGTGAGCAAGATGATGGATCCCTTTTTTTTCAGGCTAGTTAATTTCATTTGTTTTATTTCGAGTACATAGTAAAATGTCGTTTTAAATTGAAGAAAAATTCGAATTTTAATATAAAACTCTGATATATCCTGTAAGGAATTAAAACATGCCTGTCAAATTAATCATATTAGTATGGTTGATTTTTTTTTTATAATACAGAAATTTTGGTAAATAGTTACAATAATACTAAAGCTAAATTTTATATTTTACCCTCATTTGAGGATACATTTATTTAACTGAGCCTATGACTACTTTTTTTCCAATCCTCAATGCATGCTAAAAAGTCATCGGCAGCGATGGCATTCAAAGCACGAGGCGATTCATGTTGATTCTCTTCAATCAACACAAATCGGTCTCGCCGGCGTAGTCTTTGGAGTTTATGGAATAGCCAGAAGTCGCACAATGTGAACACGGTGATTGTGGAAACAATATGGGTTTAATTTTTGGCGAAAACGTAACGAAGAATCAATGCAGTTTGGGCTGGCGCATTCAGTATTTTCCGTACCAATCGAGATTTGACGGGTTTGGCGCCCAAAATGGAATTGACCGATCCTTTTGAAATTCCTACCTTATCAGTAAGGTCTCTAATCGTAAATCGACGGTTTGCAAGCACCGAATCTTTAAGTTTTTGGTCGTGATCTTCGTCGGTTGAGTTAGTTGACTAGGGGGCTCTTCGTCTTCAACGCGTTCTCTGCCTACTTACTTTGAACTGTTTATACCACTTGTAAACATTTCTTTCCGATATAGGAATGCTCACCGAATGCCTTCTGCAACATTCTATACGTTTCCGAAAACAAAATTCAATGCAAGTTGTTTGCTCAATTAATTCAGACATTTAAAAAATCTCCGGAATCAGTTTTAGCGTCTTACAAAGCCAAGCGTAACTCAAACACTAATGAATATTTTGATGTCAAATTTCACACAGATGTCAAGGACAGTGCCAGCAACCTAAAAAAAAAAAAATGAAATTCCGTAAGCCCCTGGAATTTTAAATTGAAAATTGGTCTTATTTTTTAGACACAATAATATATCCTGTACGGAATTCAAACGTACCTATCAAATTAATCACATTACTTAAGTTGTTTTTTTATAATCCAGAATTTTGGTAAATAGTTACAATAATGTTAAAGTTAAATTTTATATTTTATCCTCATTTGGGAATGCGTTTATTTAACTGTGCCAGCCAGATAAATAAATGTATTTAAATTAAGTTTGTAGTTATTTATATCTAAATTGCTTTTTGGTCTGGTTTTGTTTGTCGCTTTACGATCATTTTGTGCACACTTGACCTTAGAGTGACAAACAAAATCAAGCCAAATCTCAACTTAAATATAAATAACTACAAACTTAATATCAGTTGAAGTTGAGAAACTAGTATTGCATCAATGACATTTGTAGTTCACACAAGTTTGTTTTACACAAGTAACAGTTTCAGAATAATTTTAATAAATATTAATATTGCAGTACTATTCCTTTTATACAGATTTCTATAAATTCATTTCGTTATAATCTTATTATTTCATTAAAATCTCGTTGATTGTCTGAAGTTCACTCATGTAACCTTTATATCCATACAATATAAGTAAATACTAGTAAAACATTTAGTAATAACTGTAAAAGTGTTGTTGTTTGTTGCTTCTTATCCCACTTGGCTGGCCAAGCCCACGAGCCCATACGTACTCATGATTGAAGGGGAAGGAAGCAGCTTCTGTTGTGATGGAGCACCCGTAGGTAGAAGTCTGGCTTTGGCTCCGTGACAGTCATGGGAGACCGGGACCTACGGCTTAAAGTGGATTCCGAACCACTACAAGCATCCATGGCACCGCCGGGATTCGAACCCGAAACCTGTGGCACCCATTCAGGTCCCAAACTTGTGAATGCCAACGGCACGCGGTGTTCCCAGGTGGTCACCCACCCAAGTACTGACCGCGCCCAATGATGCTTGACTTCGGTGATCTAACGAGAACCGGTATATTCAGCACGGTATGGCCGTTGGCTAACTGTAAAGGTAAACAAACAATATTAGTAAAATATTTATTTTGATATTTTGATTATTCTGATTTATTTTAAGAATTTTTATTTCGATATTTATTATTAGTTGTTATATATTTTTTTTTTAAAGATTTCAATACAGGTACTTTCATTTGATTTTTTTAAGATCAGTTAAGAATATAGATCAAGGTTGAAATAAAATTAAATCGAGATATAATATATAAATTTAAAAATAAAATTTTTAATTTAATTTTCAAAACAAAAAATTAAGGTAATTATTAAAAATTATTAAAAAAATAAATAATTTAATTTAATATTTAATTTAAAATTGAGTTAAATATCTAGATTAATCATAGGTTTAAATAGCGAACAATATTTTTAAATTTGGATATTTATTATCAGTTTTTATCTGAAGTATTTAGTGTTTTATACAATTCAATACAGTGCTTTTATTTGATTTTCTTAGGATCTGTAAGAATATAGATGAAGGTTAAAATAAAGTTAAATCGAGATATAACATATAAATTTCAAAATAAAAAATTTAATTTAATTTAAAGTATAAAATTTTAAAAATTAAAAACTAAAAACAATATATAATTATTAAAATTTATCAAAAAATAAAATAATTAATTTAATACATAAATTTAAAATCGACTTAAACATCGTTAATAATAATTTTAAATAGCGAACAATATTTTTAAATTTGGATATTTATTATTACTTTTTATTTGAATTATTTTGATATTTGAGATAATTGTTTTTATTTAAATTATTTTGATATTTTCATTATTCTGATTCATTTTTATATGAGGCTTAATTTGAATATTTATTATTAGTTTTTATATTTATTTTCTAAAGATTTCATTACAGGTACTTTTATTTGATTTTCTTAGGATCAGTAAGAATATAGATCAAAGTTAAAATAAAATTAAATCGAGATATAAGATATAAATTTAAAAATAAAAAATTTAATTTAATTTAAAAAATGAAAAATATATATAATTATTAAAAAAATAAATAATTTAATTTACTATATAAATTTAAAATCGAATTAAACATCTAAGTTAACAATAAGTTCAAATAATGAACAATATTTTTTTAGGTATAAAATATTGTATATAATATCTCTCTGATGTTCTTATGTATAAATATCTATAAGAACATTAATTAAATAATCGAAAGATATTTCAGAATAATACATTAAACAATTCACTGAAGATATTTATCAAATTATCCACAACCAATGCTATCCGCCTATAAAATCCAAATGCTACATATTCATTTTGTCCAATAATTTCGCTTATTTTACTGTAATTATTCGCGATCATGAAAATTAAAGTTACCAGAGAATGACAGCCTAAGCGTGAAACGTGAAACCTCATTAATTAAATATTTAGACTCGAATATTTATGACGCCCTATCCGATTTTCAGCATTTTCTTTCCGTTCTCGTCATTTCCTAATGCGGTAATCCTTTATCGCTCGATAAATTGGAAACGAAATATTCAATAGATTATCATTTGCCGGGCAAGATGGGTGAAACTCAAATGGACATTGCTTTGCTTTTATTAAAAGAATTTTTAATTAGTGTTATTTTAGCACATATTAATTTCAAATACTAGTTTAAATTTTCTTGTTTATAAAATTTCAATGAAATATTTAGTTACTTTTGTGTTATAGATCAAAGAATAAGATTTTGTGCTCGACTCGTGGCTCAGTGGTACGGCGCATGAGCATTAGAGCGGAGGTTTAATCTTTGTTTGGACACTGTTTCAAAAAACGAGGAAACTTGATGACGTTTGTGATGTTCAGCATCTTGCCTCGTGAGTCGGACAGCCAGCTGCTGGCTAATTGACTAACGCTCTGGCATTTGGTACCACAGGCTTTAGGTTCGAATCATGCGGATGGCATGGATTGTTGTTAGTGGTTCGTAATCCACGTTAACTGGAGGCTGATGGCCGAGTGGCTGACGCTCTGGTCTTTCCTTCAGTTCTAATCTAGTTTCGGGTTCTAATCCCGCTGATGCCCTGGATGTTTGTAGCAGTTCGGAATCCATTTTAAGCCGTAGGTCCCGGTCTCATAACTGTAGAGCGTCACAGAGCCCAATCAGACTTCTCACTAAACTGTAAAGAGGCAATTCAGCTCTAGGCACAGTGATGTGGTGTGGAGTAGTAATCCATGTTAAACTGTACGTTCCGGTCTCTTAACCCAAAGTGTGCACAAAATGACCGTAATGTGACAAACCAAACCAATCGTTAGTCAGACTACCTGGTGGGAGTTTTCCTGGTTTTCTCCCATACGAATGTGGGATAGTTCCCCTTAAAAGTCCTCCCAGAAGTCACTGCCCTCCTTCTTCAGCGTTGCGGAGCCAAGTCAAACTTCTACCTACCGATACGCCATCACAACACAAGCTGCCTACCCATCCTTTGAGACCACACGGGTTCATGGTCTCAGTAGTCTAGATGTTGCTGTCTACCGAGTGGGATTAGAAATAACAACAGATAATTTTGTGTCAAAATTCTTGAATAACTTTCATTTATGGAAAGCCCTTTGAGAATCCTCTATTATTCATCATATAAGGTTATAGAGTTACAAATTTTATTAATATTATTTATCAAATTATTAAATTATTTCATTTTCTGCCAGAGATCTTCAGATATCTCTTAAATGAATGCAAAAGCTTAAATAATTTCGGAATATAAATATCTTTAAAAACATTTCTTTATATTCTCCAGTATATATTTTGAAAATAAAATGAATCATGGAATGGTGGATTTTTTAAACCTTCTTTACATTCAAGTATTAATGACCTCTCCCCTCGTACTTGCTGAACCTGAATAATTTTTTCTTGAATTTGAAATTTATTAGATAAAAATACACAGATTTAACAGATAAAATATATCTTTCCCACATCGTATGAAGCAGCCATTTCTCACAGATATAGGGCTGACTCAGATATGCGCACCGCACAAAAAGACACAAAGATTGTTGGAAAAAAGAAAAAAAAAAGGCCCCAGACCCGACATGATCCAATCAATGCATATTTCCATTCAACAAGCTTCATACCCGAGCACAGTTCGTTGCAGAAACAGCGACGCATCGCCCGCCTCCTTCCAAATATCGTTTTCATGGGGATGAAAGGGGGTGGAGAGGGCTAATGGTGATGGTGGTACGTGAAAGAAAGTCCGCAGTGAGGAGTGTAAACAGTTAATGAACTCATTTTGAACACAAGGGGAAAATTGCGCTCCAGGAAGCCATGATGGTGCGGCAACTGCAAATGCGATATTCATGAAGTTGATAAACCGTTAGATTGGGAGGCCATAGAGGATATCACATGGATGGTATGGGAATAATAACAATGTGTTTATATATACGCAACCTAATTTGAAATACCGAAATGCATCCTGATTTGATCATCTTAACATGGGGGCAGAAAGCAACACATATTTCCCATTTTTAGCATGGTATAGTTAATCTTAAATTTGTGTAGTGCCTTAATTATCAGAAAAAAATGCAATGTAATAAATAACAGGAGAGAGATGGAAGCCAATATTTTCAATATTTAACATGGCGTAATAGCGAGGCCTATCGCCTGCCTCCTTCCAAAATATCGTATTAGGCGGGGTGGAGGATGTCTAATCGTGATGGTGGTACGTGAAAGAAAGTCCGCGAGGAGTGTAAACAGTTAATGAACTCATTTTGAACACAAGGGGGAAATCGCGCTCCAGGAAGCATTTGTTGAAATAATAAATACATCTTAGATGCCCATAAATTAAGGATAATTCCGAATCACACAGAAATGAGATATTTATGAAAAATTTCATCCACCGTTAGCATGGAAGGGTAGAGATCACATGGAAATACCATATGGCGATAATGACAAGGAGTTTATATGTCCGCAACCTAATCTGAAATACCGTGATAATCTTAACATGGGGGCAGAAAGCAACAAATATTTCCCATTTTTAACATTTTTAGTTTTTTAAATTCGGGTATAAAAGGCAAGTAAATAACATAACAAATATTTTCACATGAAGCGCTGAGATTTGTAAAACCCTTAAAAATAAAATTGCAATGCAATAAATAACATGAGGGAGAAAACAACAAATATTTTCAATATTTAACATCGCTTATTTCGTTTTAAATTTGTGCAATACCTTAATTGCTAGAAAAAATGCAATACAACAAATAAGTGATTTGTTATAAAATAATAAATACATCTTAGATGCCCATAAATTAAGGATAATTCAGAATCACACAGAAATTGAACTCTAAAATAAAAATTTCACCTGTAGAAGTGTCATCACATTTGAAGAAGGCAAATTTGGCAAAGATTCCAAGATGACGAAAGGTAAGTGAGGGGTATATAGAATGTGGCAAGGAATCAAAGGTCGCCCCGAGTTACAACGCATTTGGATGATTTTTTACGTGGTAGAATTATCGGACGACTGGAAATGTACCCAGCTGGAAGTATCCGAGGAAGAATCGCCCAGAGTGTCATCTCCAGGCTTTGGCAAAGATTCCAAGATGATGGTATTTAGATGTTACATCAGTCGCCCCGAGTTACAACGCCGAATGAGGACTGGTCCAAAAGAAACGGACGGAGAACAGCATCAGACCTGTCTCGTCAGCTCTCTTCAGCTACCGGTACGACAGTTTCAAAACAGACGCTTAGGGCACATTGGTCTATATGCTCGTAGGCCTGCCAGATGTGTTCCACTTACCGCAACTCACTGTGGCCTGCGATTAACCTGGAGTAGAGAGCATGCATTGTGGACACCGCAACAGTGGTCTTGTGTGATGTTTTCCGACGAGTCCAGGTTTAGTTTGCAGTCTGATTCTCGGCGGACTTTCATATGGAGAGCGCCAGGTACCCGTTACCACCATTGAACGACACCGTGACGGTGGTGCAGAATGGCTCGTTTGGGGAGGAATTATTCTTGGTTCCAGAACTGACCTGCATGTTCAGAATGTAACGCTGACAGGCCACATCTATCGGGATGTCATTCTGGAACAACATGTACGTTTGTTTCAGGGCGCCATGGGTGCTGAATTTCTGTTTATGTATGGCAACGCCCGTCCTCACCGTGCAAACATTGTAGACGAATGCCTTCAATTGGAGGATATCACCCGTATGGATTGACCAGCATACTCACCGGCTTGGTATAATACGCTTGGCCGACGAATTGCAGCCTGTCAACTCCCTCCCACCTGTCAACCGGAATTTCGAAGGGCATTGCTTGATGAGTGGTATAATATTCCCCAAGATCGGATTGATAATTTGATACTCAGCATGCCTAGGCGTTGTAAGGCCTGTGTTGCATCGTCCGGGAGACATACTCCATATTAACCATCATACTAACCATGTTATACTGTTTTTTGTCAATAGGTTCTTTTTTGAAATTTGCTCCAGGGAGTAAAAATCGCAATTTTTATTAATTATGTCAAACATATAGCATCGTTTTTGCTCTTAACCTTTTGTTTAATAAATAGACTTTACAATTAAGTCAAATTTGTTTTGCTTCTGTCTCTTTCTTTGCCTGAAGTTCATTATCCTTAATTTATGGACATGAGTGTATATAATCATATAACAATAATAACATAATATTGTATTTGTTTCTCAAAAAGTAATTTAAAAAAGGAAAACAATAACTAGTAAAAAAATTAGAAAATGCATAATTAAAAATATAAAGTACTATACATCAACTGAAATATGTTTTTTACTGTACAAAGAATGAAAAGTATTACTAAACCAGTCAAAAATTTTATTACCAGAAAACTAATAATATTTAATTTATTAACAAAATAATTTATAGATAACTTATTATTATTACTCACAAATATTTAATATTAAAACAAGATAAGATATACGCAAAAAAAAAAAAAAATAATAATAATAATAAAAATACACCGTTAAAAAGATACAAAAAAAAAAAATTATTGGTATGATTGTTACAAGTTTACACATTTCATAACTATAACAACTATATGTCATTACATAAAACGTTAATAATGTGTATAAACAAAAATAAATAATTTTTTTCGGCAGAAGTCTTTGCTACTCTTTAGAGGTTTGGTTTGTTACTCTACAGTCATTGATTTGCAAAATTTCAAGCTAATTTGACCATGACCTACAGTTTAAAGAGGATTCCGAACCACAACCAAATATCCATGCCGTTGCCATAATTCGAACCTAAATAATAAGCATATATAATTTCCTGAAAATACTACAGGAATTGGAATAGTATGCTTTACAATAAAATAAAAATATGAGAGACTTTTCTTTGCAATATATTAGTTTTCAATAATGACAACGGTCCTCTTCGGGGCCTTGTAATATTACGTCGTCAGTAAAAAACGAAGGTTTGATTTTCATTAATGACCGGCAAATTAACCTTTGCTTTAAAAAAATACGTCATAAATTGCATTGTGACAGAATGTCTTATGTTTACAATCAAACTACCTAGTTTTCTCCAATATCACATGATATATGGGTATTTGGACTTCTCATAAGGCATTACCTTTTTCCCTTCTCTTCTTGGGGGTTAAATTAACTCGCTCTAAATAACGCTGAAACTGCTACAATTTCATAACACCCTTGGTGACTAGTTATGTTGTATCTATAGCCTCTCTTATTAAACTATGTCAAAAAACATGATTCTTAATAAATAAAGTTGTGTGGGTTGATATTATCAAATAGGATGTGCGAAAATACTTCTACATTAATAAGTAGTGGAAATTAAACATAATAAATCTGTTATAGGGTTTATTAGTGCTCTATTTAAACATGTGAATCATATTTATCATATTGAACAGAACTAATTAAAAAGTTTAAACATTTCGAAAAGTGATATTAATAAAAGCCCCATTTTTATTCCTATTGTAACGTCTCAGCCTATAGTAGACCTAAAATGGCTTCAAGAAGAGGGCCACTTTCAGGTTCATCGGAACCCTTCCAATTTTCTTTATAAGCAAATATATATATATATATATATATATATAATGCCAATGGCTGGATCAGCTTTACAATCAGCTTCCTGTTTTGTAACTTAAGTTCTGTATATACTATACTATGTATATATATATATATACAGAACTCTATTTTTCGAAACTTGAAAATTAAGGATATCAATTGATTTACAAGTGCAGTTCATTTCAAGAATGAAGATTTTCAGAGTTCTCAAGTCTATGATGAATCTATTTCACCAGGTCTGTAGCAGACCTTACTTATCTCATGGCGTTATAGATAAAACCCGAATTTCCGCCTGTTTTTAAAGAGGCTCACTTTTTTAAAGTGAGCCTCTTTAAAAACAGACAGAAATTCTGGTTCAGAGAAAAGGCAAGACTTCTTGTCGACTCGTCGCAGAACACTTTTCTTTTTTCAAAAAACCTCTCTTGAAGAAAATCCGTCAAGAAGGGGGGAGGTCAGCTTCCTTCCCTTCTCATTGGAGTCGACATTTCTTCAGCGCATGTTCTTTCACTAATTCAGATGCGGCAACTTATCAAGTAGTCCATTTCCATTAACTGTTTTGACCTCTGATGGTCGAACAGGCAATCGCTAATTTTATGATGTCATTATCCATGACATTGATTATCTGTTGTAATATTTGAGTGGGAGAATGTTCTATTTAGTACAAAACACTAATTGCATGTAATATAACTATCAGGGTCATTGCTTATCTGCTGTCAAGTTTGAGTGATAAGTTGTTATTACGGTACTTGTTAAAAATATACATTCCTTTCTCCTGGGAGCAAAATGCTGCAACTCTTCTCGTGGGAAAAATTCAAAAAATAATCACATTATTTAGTTTAAAAATTTCTTTAAACCAGCCCTAAAAATAGTTCATTGGCCATTTTCGCGGAGCAAATGTATTTAACATTTCATTTATCTTATACTGAATGAAATTTTGCAAGGTGAAAATTGAAGAATATCATCAAATTTTAAGAATTAAACACATTATATAAATACATTTTATAAATTCAGTACTTAATTTAGATTACTATGTATACTATAGAAAATATAAATCCATATACTGTAACACTCATTGCCATTTGGTTGGTGACACTATCTAGTAACACGATGCTCTTTGGTCACAAAATACCTCTTCTATTGTTCCCTAACACTTCTTTTTACCGGTCACAAGAAAGGGAAAAAAAAGAAAAAGAAGATAGAAAGAGACGAATTGGTGATTCCGTTAGAAGAGATCAGCTCCCAGAATTCGTATTCGAGTGGCGATTTCAGTTAAACAAAGCCATTCGCAAGACGAATTCGCGTATTTCTTGTGCACTTCTTTCTCTGGAACACGAAATGCTATTCGAGGGGGCAGAAGAAGAATTCCGAAGAATGCAGAACAGAAAACGTGAAAGGAAAGAAGAGAAATAAATAAGATAAAAAAGAAAAGAAGGAAGAGGACAGCGAAAATAAAATAAAAAAAAGAAAGGATAATCGATCCAGACAAGGATGATCCTTCTTGAAGAATTATGCTGTCCTTCTTTCTGGGGGGAAGAAGGCTTGCTCAAACAGGGGGTGTATCATTTCCGAAAGAACCAATCAACGGAAGAAATCAGATCAGTCCGATTTGGAAAGAGTTGAAAGGAGTTTTGTCATTGGCCACTTCCGTCTGTCTTTTCCTTTTGCTTCAATCCCGACTTAAAATTGCTTTTTTGACTCCTATTTCGATCGCGAGTGCTTAACTCGGCGAGTGCTAAATTGACTGACGAGGATTAAATGGCGTCCGTAATGAGAGGCTAAAAAGGATTTTATATATTTTTCGTCTTACTTTTATCTTTAAAGATAGCTCTGCGCTTCACAGATAAAAATTGTAGTAAACTGCACATAAAAATAAATCAAATAAAAATTTATTGCAAAATATTACATCTACTGTTGTGTGAATATAATGTGCGTGTCGAAGTTTTCAATATGCTAGTTATACCGTTGTTGTTTAAAGAAGTAAATATATTTCTGTTAAATAAATTGCTTCGTTAATGTAAGATAAGCATTTCATTATAAAATAGCAAATTTGGATAATTATATTATGAGAAGTGTCGAACATTTTAATTTCTAATTAATAGTAAATCAAGATGTTTTATTGTTTAAAAGTAATATTTTTTTTCCTAATACAGCTGGCAAACAGTTAGACAGTTGTCTTTGATGCCTTAAGACAAGTGGTGCTCCGACATTACTTACGTCTGTCTTTTTCTTTTGCTTCAGCTCGACTTAAAATTGCTTTTTGACTCCCACTTCGATTGCGATTCTTAACTATTGAGTGCTTAATATGGCTGTCGAGGGACTCAATGGCGACTGTAATGAGGGCTAAAAGAAGCAAATATATTTTTCTTCTTACTTTTATCTTTAAAATAGCTCTTTTCACCAGATAAAAAGTAGTAAACTACAGATAATAGAAAATCAATATGTTTTTATTGAAAAATAATATATCTACCGTTTGGTTTGGTTTTAGCTCTACTGTCATTTTGTGCACAGTTTGGGATAATTAGACAGGAACCTCCAGATTAACATTGATTCTAAACAACTAACAAAAATCCATGGCACCGCCAGGATTCGAACCTAAAGCCTGTGGCCAGATATCTACTATTATGCGAATATAATGTGTATGTTGAAATTTGCAATATGTTAATTACATCGCTGTTGTTTAAAGAGACAAATATATTTATATTAAATAAATTGTTTCGCTAATCTTTGAAAATAAACATTTAATTATAAAATAACAAATTTGGACAGTTATTTAAATTATGTAATAGGGACATTACATCTAAATAATAGCAAGTGTAGAGGATTTTCTTGCAAATTAATATATCTGTGAATATAATATGTATGTTGAAATTTCCAATATGTAAATTAAACAGTTGTTGTTTAAAGAAGCAAATATGTTTTTATTATAATGTTCTTAATAAATAAAATGTTTCGTTAATGTCTGAAGATAAACATTAAATTTTAAAATACGAAATTTTAATAGTTATACAAAAAGAATATAATATGTTTAATACATATTCTGGAAACTTCCCTTTGCCATCACGTTTTGACGACCAAGAAATGGGACAATGTTTTTGGGTTTACCAAGAGAACGCCTTCTTTCTTTTGCTTCGTCCCAACTTCTTTTATCGGTAAGGGCGAAAGAAGGAAGAAATGGGCCTGTTTCTATGAGAGGTATTAAAAATTTTACAAGTAGTTACTCTTATCTTTAAAGATAGCGTTGAATGCACAGATAAATATTGTAGTAAACAACAGATAATAGATTTTTTTTTGAAAAATCATGTTGGTATTTTTCTATTGCAAGTTTGGGATATTAAATTAACATGGGGGCGGTAACAAACATATGGCATGATTGCTGGTCAGATCAAAATATACAACGCTGAAATTTGCAATATGTTAATTACATCGCTGTTGTTGCAAGAGACAAATATATTTATATTGGAAACAACGTTAAACGTTAATCTCTGGCACAGAAAACGATCTTAAAATAACAAATTTGGGACGTTATTGAAATTATTGAAGGGCACCCCACTAACCCTAAATAATAGCCTTTCGAACTGTGGAATATTCGTTAAACATTTATAGGAAATATAATATGCCACTATGGCTAATTTAGTGGAAAGTAAATGCCTAGAAGGGTTTTAAAGAAGCAAAATATTTTTATATAATTTTAATAAATATGGGTTTGTTAATCGTTATAGTGCCGTGTCCCGTCCCTTTTTCCAAATAGAAAATTTAGATAGTTATATAAATACATAATATGCAGACTTCCATCCTCTGCCATCTTGTTGGTGACACGACCAAGTAACACGATGCTCTTTGGTCACAAAATACCTCTTCTATTGTTCCCTAACACTTCTTTTTACCGGTAACAAGAAAAGGGGGAAAAAGAAGATAGAAAAGAGACGAATTGGCGATTCCGTTAGAAGAGATCAGCTCCCAGAATTCGTATTCGAGTGGCGATTTCAGTTAAACAAAGCCATTCGCAAGACGAATTCGCGTATTTCTTGTGCACTTCTTTCTCTGGAACACGAAAGGCTATTCTAAGAAGAATTCCGAAGAATGCAGAACAGAAAACGAGAAAAGAACAAGAGAACTAAATAAGATAAAAAAGAACAGAAGGCAGAGGACAGCGAACATAAAATAACAAAAAGAAAGGATAATCGATCTAGACAAGGATGATCCTTCTTGAAGAATTATGCTGTCCTTCATTCGGGGGGAAGAAGGCTCGCTCAAACAGGGGGTGTATCGTTTCCGAAAGAAACAATCAACGGAAGAAATCAGATCAGACCGGTTTGGAAAGAGTTGAAAGGAGTTTTGTCATTGGCCACTTCCGTCTGTCTTTTTCTTTTGCTTCAATCCCGACTTAAAATTGCTTTTTTGACTCCTATTTCGATTGCGATTGCTTAACTGGGCGTGTGCTTAATTGACTGTCGAGGGACTAAATGGCGTCTGTAATGAGAGGCTAAAAAGGATTTTTATATATATTTTTCATCTTACTTTTATCTTTAAAGCTTATCTCTGCACTTCACAGAAAAATTTGTAGTAAACTACACATAAAAATAAATCAAATAAAAATTTACTGCTAAGTATTATATCTGTTGTTGTGTGAATATAATGTGCGTGTTGAAGTTTGCAATATGCTAACTATACCGTTGTTGTTTAAGAAAGTACATATATTTCTGTTCAATAAATTGCTTCGTTAATGTAAGATAAACATTTCATTATAAAATAGCAAATTTGGATAAATATATTATGAGAAGTGTCAACAACTTCTAATTTAACTTCTCTTAACTTCTAATTAATAGTAAATCAAGATGTTTTATTGCAAAGTAATACTTTTTTCCTAATACAGCTGGCAAAAAGTTAGACAGTTGTCTTTGACGCCTTAAGACAAGTGGTGCACCGACGTTACTCACTTAGCACTACCCAGGAGGTGCGTGTAGATTGAAGATAAGCTGCGGACGCGGAGTAACAATACCCCCGCCACTCTCTACGATCAAGTTCGACAGGAACCTACGGTTTAAAGTGGATTCCGAATCACTACAAACATCCATGACACAGTTGGGACTCGAACACGAAACATGTTGTACCGAGCGCCAGAGCGCTAGCCACTATTCCATTCAGGCCCCACTTAAATAAACAATCTATATAAATGCATTTTATATCTTCAATATTTAATTTAGATTGCTGTGTATACTAAAGAGAATAATATAATAAGTATAATCCATATTCTGCAATATCCACTGTCATTTTGTTGGTGACACAATTTAGTAACACGATGCTCTTTGGTCGCAAAATACCTCTTCTATTGTTTCCCAACACTTCTTTTTACCGGTAACAAGATCAGAAGAAAAAAGAAGTCTTTACTTTTATCTTTAAGTTAGAGGTAGTTACTCTTATCTTTAAAGATAGCTCTGCAGTTCACAGATGAAAATTGCAGTAAACAACAGATAATAATAAATCAATGTGTTTTTATTGCAAAGTATTATATCTACAGTTGCGAATGTAGTATGCATGTTGAAATTTGTAGGAATTAAAATATGCAGTTGTTGTTTAAAGAAGCAAATATATTTATATTAAATAAATTGTTTCGTTAATCTCTGAAGATAAACATGTAATTATAAAATAACAAATTATATATAGTTATATAAATTATATAATATGGATGCTTAACATCTAAATAATAACAAGTCAATATTCTTTTATTGCAAAGTAATATATCTACTGATATGTAAATATAATATGCATGTTGAAACTTGCGATAAGTAAATTATACAGTTGTTTAAAGAAGACAAAATATATTATAAAGTTTTCATTAAAAAAATTGTTTCAAGATATGCATTAAATTTTAAAATAGAAAATATAGATATATATGTAATTAATATAATATGTTTAATACATATCCACTGTCATTTTGTTGGTGACACTATCTAGTAACACGATGCTCTTTGGTCACAAAATACCTCTTCTATTGTTCCCTAACACTTCTTTTTACCGGTAACAAGAAAAGGAAAAGAAAAAAAAGAAGATAGAAAAGAGACGAATTGGCGATTCCGTTAGAAGAGATCAGCTCCCAGAATTCGTATTCGAGTGGCGATTTCAGCTAAACAAAGCCATTCGCAAAGACGAATTCGCGTATTTCTTGTGACCTTCTTTCTCTGGAACACGAAACGCTATTCGAGGGGGCAGAAGAAGAATTCCGAAGAATGCAGAACAGAAAACGAGAAAAAAAGAAGAAGAGAAATAAATAAGGTAAAAAAGAACAGCAGGCAGAGGACAGCGAAAATAAAATAAAAAAAGAAAGGATAATCGATCCAGACAAGGATGATCCTTCTTGAAGAATTATGCTGTCCTTCATTCGGGGGAAGAAGGCTTGCAAAAACAGGGGGTGTATCGTTTCCGAAAGAACCAATCAACGGAAGAAATCAGATCAATCCGGTTTGGAAAGAGTTGAAAGGAGTTTTGTCATTGGCCACTTCCGTCTGTCCTTTTCTTTTGCTTCAATCCCGACTTAAAATTGCTTTTTTTGACTCCTATCTCGATTGCGATTGCTTAACTGGGCGAGTGCTTAATTGACTGTCGAGGGACTAAATGGCGTCTGTAATGAGAGGCTAAAAAGAATTCTATATATATTTTTTGCTTCTTACTTACTTTACTTTTAACACAAACAACACCTTTAAAGTTAGCTCTGCGCTTCACAGATAAAACTTCTAGTAAACTACAGATAATAATAAATCAATATGTTTTTATTGCAAAGTTGTACATCTACTGTTGTGTGAATATAATGTGCGTGTTGAAGTTTGCAATATGTTAATTAAACCGTTGTTGTTTAAAGAAGTAAATGTATTTCTGTTAAATAAATTGCTTCGTTAATGTAAGATAAACATTTCATTATAAAATAGCAAATTTGGATAAATATATTATGAGAAGTGTCAAACATTTTAACTTCTAATTAATAGTAAATCAAGATGTTTTATTGCAAAGTAATATTTTTTTCCTAATACAGCTAGCAAACAGTTAGACAGTAGTTGTCTTTGACGCCTTAAGACAAGTGGTGCACCGATGTTACTCACTGAGCACTACCCAGGAAGTGCGTGTAGCTTGAAGATAAGCTGTGGGCGTGGAGTAACAATACCCCCGCAACGCTCTACAATCATGTTCGACAGGGACCTACGGTTTAATGGGGATTCCGAATCACTACAAACATCCATGGCACAGTCGGGACTCTAACCCGAAACATGTTGCACCGAGCGCCAGAGCGCTAGTCAGATGAAAATAATGGCAGATTACTCTTAGGTTATTTTTCTACATAGATATTTTACCGATTATGTATGCAATTACATCATTCTGACTTAAAATTGCTTTTTTGACTCCCATTTCGATTGCGAGTGCTGAACTGGGCGAGTGCTTAATTGACTGTCGAGGGACTAAATGGCGTCTGTAATGAGAAGCTAAAAAGAATTTTATGCATTTTTCGTCTTACTTTTATCTTTAAAGACAGCTCTGCACTTCACAGATAAAAATTGTAGTAAACAACAGATAATAATAAATCAATGTGTTTTTATTGAAAAATACTATATCTAATCGTTTTGAGAATATAATGTATAAATTGAAATTTGCAATATGCTAATTATATAGTTGTTGTTAAAGTTGTAAATATATTTATATTAAATAAACGTGTATCGTTAATCATTTAATCTGAATCGTTAATCGTTAATTATCTAATCATTTAATCATTTAATCTGAAGTATCGTTAATCTGAAGATAAGCATTTAATTATAAAATAACAAATTTGGATAGTTTTATAAGTTATATAATATGGACACTTAACATCTAAATAATAGCAAGTCGAGACCCCTAAAAGTAATAGCAAACCAACCCCTCAAATATCATGGTGTTCCCGAATAATATTGACTATTTCGATTGCCAGTTTGGAGTATAAATAGTCTAATCGGAATATATAATCTTCTTCCGAGGGAGTGTCCAGACAATTCAAGGCGACTTCAACAACTTGGAAATCAAATACATGATGAGGAGTAAGTTTAACACCAGGGTAGTTGCCACATCTTTGGTATTTTTTAACGCCATCAGCAGAAATTTTCATATTTTTTTGGTGCTTCATTCATAAACTTGAGAGAGTAGTAGCTGTTCTCCTATCGACATTGAGTTCTGTAATTTGGTTATTTAGTTTTAATTTTTGAAGGACTTATAAGTTTAGGTTTTGCCAAGGCATTTGCATCTGCTAGGGAAGTAGGAATAGCTGTCTGATCCATACTTCTGGCATTCTTCGCCAAGCAAAATGAAAATTCTCTATGTTTTGTATTAATAATATATTTGTATCAAGTGAGGATAATTCTACAGTCGCAGTATGGCAGTAAAATAAAGTATTTTCAGAATAAAAAGTTATTTCAATCAATCAATTTAATATTATTAAATTATCAAAAACAGACAATATTCCTTAACAATCAACAAACTAGTTTAATTTAAAAAAAATCCTTTCTTAAAATATATGAGAATCAACTATATTTTAAAAATATTATTTTACTAAAATATTATTATTATATTATATATAATATTAATATTATATTATATTATAATATAATATAACATAATTATAATATTATATATAATATTAAAAATATTATGATTAAATCAAGAAATGAATCTCAATTTATGTATGTCAAATATTTAAATGTATGTGCTTTAAATGTTATTGGTCTGAATGGCCGAGTGGCTAGCGCTGTGGCGCTCGGTACCACAGGTTAAGGGTTCGAGTCCCGGTGAGGAAATGGATGTTCGTAGTGGTTCGTACGTCTCGGTCTAATAGGATCGTAAAGCATTGGGGCGGTATTGTTACTCCGCGTCCGTAACTTATCTTCAAGCTACACGCACCTCCTGGGAAGTGCTAAGTGAGTGACGTCGGGGCAGCGCTTGCCTTAAGGCATCAAATACAACTGTCTAAGTGTTTACTAGCTGCATTAGAACAAAAAGGTATTGCACAAATTTAAAGTGAAATAAACCACGTCTGAAATTGGAATTATGTGTTGCCTTCTGCCCCCACGTTACGATTATCAAACCAGGATGCATTTCGGTATCTCAAATTAGGTTGCGGATACATAAACTCATTGTCCTTATTCCCAAATACCATCCATGCGATTTCCTCCCATGCTAACGGTTGATCAACGTCATAAATATCGCCTTTGCAGTCGCCGGAGAAGACGCCATCGTGGCTTACTGGAGCGCGATTTTCTCCTCGTGCTCAAAATGAGTTCATTAACTGTTTACACTCCTCGCTGGCCGGCGGACTTTTCTTTCACGTACCATCATCACTCTTAGCCTCCACCTCCCCCCCACCCCCGAATACGATATTCGGAAGGAGGCAGGCGATGCCTCGCCATTACCAAGTCAACGAACTGTGTGCGGGTATGAAGCTTGTTGAATGGAAATATGCATTGATTGGATCACGTCGGCTTTGGGAGTTTTTTTAACAATCTTTGTGCCTTTTGTGTGGGGCGCATATTTGAGTCGCCCTATATCTGTGAGAAATGGCTGCTTTATGCGATGTGGGAAAGATGTAATATTTTATCTGAATGTTTTTGTCTAATAAGTTTCAAATTCAAACAGAAAATATTCAGATTCCTCAAGTACGAATAAATTATTAATTGAAGTTTTAAAAATCCATCAATTAAAATCAAAAAGTGGATGTCAAGATTATAGGGGCCTGATGGCCGAGTGGCTAGTCTCTGGAGCTCGGTACCACAAGTTTCCGGTTCGAACTCCGGTGGTGACATGGATGTTTGTAGTGATTCGGAATCCTCATTAAATCGTAGGTCCCGGTCTAACAGGATCGTAGAGTGTTGCGGAAGTATTCTTAATCTGCGTGCGTAATTTATCCTTATGAAACATGCACGTTCTGGGTAGTGCTAAGTGAGTAACGTCGGTGCTGCGGTTGCCTTAAGACATCAAATACAAGTGTTTCCCTGCTGCGTTAGAAAAAAATGGTATTGTACAAATTTAAAGGGAAACCATGTTCAAAATTGAAAATGTTGCATTCTCCCTCATGTTATTTATTTATTGCATTTTTTTCTAAAAATAAAGGTATTGCATAATTTTAAAATGATTAAAGCGAAATAAATCATGTTAAAAATTCAAAATATTTGTTGCTTTCATCCTCATGTTATTTATTACATTGCATTTTTTCTATGGATTAAGATGTTGCACAAATTTAAAGTGAAAATACACCATGTTAAAAATTAGAAATATGTGTTGCTTTCTGACCCCACGTTACGATTATCAAAACCAGCATGCATTTCGGTATCTCAGATTAGGTTTGCGGATACATAAACTCATTGTCATTATTCCCATATACCATCCATGCGATTTCCTCCCGTGCTAAAGGTGGATCAACGTCATAAATATCGCATTTGCAGTCGCCGCACCGTCATGGCTTCCTGGAGCGCGAATTTCCCCTAGTGTTCAAAATGAGTTCATTAACTGTTTGCACTCCTCGCTGGCTCGCGGACTTTTCTTTCACGTACCACCATCACCATTAGAACCCCTCAAACCCCTTCCCCACCTCCACCCCCCAGAATACGATATTCGGAAGGAGGCAGGCGATGCCTCGCCAATACCAAGTCAACGAACTGTGCTCGGGTATAAAGCTTGTTGAATGGAAATATGCATTGATTGGATCAAGTAGGGTTTGGGATTTTTTTTTACTTTTTCCTACTAATCTTTGTGCTTTTGTGTGGTGGAAATATTTGAGTCGCCCTATATCTGTGAGAAATGGCTGCTTTATGCGATGTGGGAAAGATCTAATATTTTATCTGAATGTTTTTGTCTAATAAGTTTCAAATTCAAACAGAAAATATTCAGATTCCTCAAGTACGAATAAATTATTAATTGAAGTTTTAAAAATCCATCAATTAAAATCAAAAAGTGGATGTCAAGATTATAGGGGCCTGATGGCCTAGTGGCTAGTCTCTAGCGCTTGGTAGAATAGATCTCGAGTTCGAGTACCGGTGGTGCCACGAATGTTTGTAGTGGTTCGGAATCCACTTTAAACCGTAGGTCCTAATATAACAGGATCGTCGAGCTTTGCGGCGTTATTGTTACTCCCCATCCGTAGCTTATCTCCAAGCTTCTCGTCCCTCCTGGGTAGTGCTAACTGAGTAACGTCGGTGCAACGTTTGCCTTAAGGTATCAAAGACAAGTGTTTGCCAGCTGCGTTAGAAAAAAAAGGTAACTTGAAGGGGAAATAAACCGTGTTAAAAATTAAAAATGTTGCTTTCTCCCTCATGTTATTTATTTATTGCATTGCATTGCAGTTTTTCTGACAATTAAGATATTGCACAAATTTAAAGTGATTAATGTGAAATAAACCATGTTAGAAATTCAAAATATTTGTTATTTTCTCCTTCATGTTATTTATTACATTTAATTTTTTCTAAAAATTAAGGTATTGCACGAATTAAAAGCGAAAATAAACCATGTTAAGCATGGGAAATATTTGTTGCTTTCAGTCCCCATGTTACGATTATCAAATCAGGATGCATTTCGGTATCTCAGATTAGGTTGCGGATACATAAACTCATTGTCATTATTCTCAAACACCATCCATGTGATCTTCCTCCCATGCTAACGGTTGATCAACGTCATAAATATCGCATTTGCAGTCGCTGGAGAAGACACCATCATGGCTTCCTGGAGCGCGATTTTCCCCTCGTGTTCAAAATGAGTTCATTAACTGTTTACACTCCTCGCTGGCTGGCGGACTTTCTTTCACGTACCATCATCACCATTAGCCTCCACCTCCCCACACCCCCTGAATACGATATTCGGAAGGAGGCAGGCGATGCCTCGCCATTACCAAGTCAACGAACTGTGTTCGGGTATGAAGCTTGTTGAATGGAAATATGCATTGATTGGATCACGTCGGGTCTGGGACTTTTTTTCTTTTCTTTTTTTTTCTTACCAATCTTTGTGCCTTTTGTGTGGGGCGCATATTTGAGTCGCCCTATATCTGTGAGAAATGGCTGCTTTATGCGATGTGGGAAAGATGTAATATTTTATCTGAATGTTTTTATCTAATAAGTTTCAAATTCAAGCAAAATATATATTCTGATTTAGAAATACGAGAGGATAAAATTAATATTTGAATGTGAAGAAAGTTTTTAAAATCTATTAATAAAAAGCAAAAGGCGAATGTCAAGATTAAAAATTGAAATATTTAAATATTATTTTAATACTTGATTAGTTTCTACAAAGTTTCTACCATAAACAAACCACAGCAAGATGAGATTCAAAAAGAAATTAATTGAATGCATGTTGAGACAGTTGAAATGTGTTGCTTGAAAAACATTCATCAAGAAATTGATTTCGTGGACATTATTTTGTGTGCGTGTTAAACGTCGGTACGCATCGTCTTTTACTCCTATATGCCAAGAATAATCCACCGATGGGAGATAGTATTCGCTTCAGGGAGTGCTATTTAGTGGTATAATATTTTAGTGGTATTTGCCCAACATTTGCATGAGTTTGATTTGCCGCTCTACTGTCATTTTGTGCAAACTTCGGGACCTACTGTTTAACGTGAATTACGAACCACCGACAAACAGCCATTACACCGCCAGGATTCGAACCTGAAGCCTGGGGTACAAAAGGCCAGAGAGCTAGCCAATTGCCACCAGATCGTGTCTTGTGAAGGAGCTGCTAATAAGGATATCATTTGGAGATATTAGTCAGTATTCATTATGATTTAAATCCCATTGAAAAAGTGTAGCATGTTTAGTGACACATTCCAAAATAAATATCAATCGATGTATAGTACTTAATGTATAGTAATGTATATTTTTTTTAATTACTTTCCGGCAAGCAAATGTAACATTATTTTATTGTTGTTATATGATATATATATATATGCATCCATGAAATATCTATTATTTTATAACTAATCCCTTATTTGTTGTATTGCATTTTTTTTTTCTAAGAATTAAGGCATTCCACACATTTAAAGTGAAAATAAACCATGGTAAAAATGGGAAATAGTTGTTGCTTTTCTGCCCCATGTTACGATTATCAAATCAGGATTCATTTTGGTATCTTAGATTAGGTTGCGGATACATAAACTCATTGTCATTATCCCCATACCATCCAACGGCTACCATCCATGCTAATGGTTGATCAATGTCATAAATATCGTATTTGCAGTCGCCGGAGAAGACGCCGCACCATCATGGCTTCCTGGAGCGCGATTTTCCCCTTGTCTTCAAAATGAGTTCATTAACTGTTTACACTCCTCGCTGGCTCGCGCACTTTTCTTTCACGTACCACCATCACCATTAGCCCTCTGCACCACCCCCAACCCTCCCACCACTGAATACGATATTCGGAAGGAGGCAGGCGATGCCTCGCTACTACTAAGTCAACGAACTGTGTTCGGGTATGAAGTTTGTTGAATGGAAATATGCACTGATTGGATCACGTCGGGTCTGGGACTTTTTTTCTTTTTTTTTTCTTACCCATCTTTGTGCCTTTTGTGTGGTGCGAATATTTGAGTCGCCCTATATCTGTGAGAAATGGCTGCTTTATACGATGTGGGAAAGATGTAATATGTTATCTGAATGTTTTTATCTAGCAAGTATTAAATTCAAGCAGAAAATATTCAGATTCAGCAAGTAGGAGGGCAAAAAATTACTATTTGAATATAAAAGTTTTAAAAATTCATTAATAAAAATCAAAAGGTGAATGTCGAGATTATAAATTTAAATATTTAAATGCTATTTTATTACTTGATACTTATAATGTTATTTCAATACTTATTCTGTCATAAGCATCTGGCCCAAGTCTATGAATCTGTGCATACTTAAACCAACGAGTCATGATAAAGCGTAAAAAGACCAGCTGCTTTTTGTCCTTGTCCTTGTCGCACAAATGGGACACCCAAAGGGAGAACTCTAACTTTACCCCACTCGGCTATACCCCCAAGACACTGGATACCCATTTTAGTCACTTTTTACAACATGCATGGACTATGCTAATCCAGAACCACTGGGAAATGTGATGCATTATGTATGTTGTTTAATTTTCACTGTGTTCTTTTAGGAAAATCAGTGATATTTACAATATCTCTGTATTCCTATACAAGGAAGTTCCTTTGCATCATCAGAAATACAATTATGTTATTAATTATATCTCTCTTACCTGATGACCAATTGGCTAGCATTCTGACCTTTGGTACCATAGGCTTCAGATTCGAATCCTGACAAGGGCATGGATGGTTGCTGAGAATCTACATTAAACTGTAGGTCCAGATCTAATTAACCAAAAATGTGCAAAAAATGACCGTATAGCGACAAACCAAATCAAACCCTTATGTATAGGCTCTTAGTTTAAAAATGTGGGCCTGGTGGCCAGGTGAGAACCGCTCTGGCTCTCTGTATCACAGGTTTTGGGTTCGGATCCCGGCATTACCATGGATGTTTGTAGTGGTTCGAAATTCACTTTAAGCCGCAGGTCCCGGTCTAATAAGATCGTAGAGCGTTGCGGGTAGTGTTACTTGCGTCCATAGTACATCTTCAAGCTACACGTGCCCTCGGATGGTGCTAAATGAGTAACAACGGTGCAGCCCTTGATTATGGTATAAAAATAACTGTCTACGTTTTAAATACAAATGGTGTAAAGAAATATAAAATGGTGAAAATATATGATAATAAATGATGGGAATGTATTTTTAAATTTAAAGTACAAATGGTGAAATAAATTTTAGAAATGGTGGAAATGTATGGGTAATAAATAGTGGAAATGCATTTTTTAAATTTATGGTAAACTTTTGAAGGTAATATTTAACATCTGAAAGATAGCTTTTAACTTAAATAAGAATCCAACTCAAAATACATTTCCAATCAAGAAAAGAATTTTTCTTGATTGGAAATGTATTTTTTATTCCGATACCCGATTGCTTAATATTGAAATTTCTTTCTATTTTTTTTATTCGAAGTCAAATGTAAACATATTGGTTGAAAAACTCAGAAACATTTCTTTATGCAGATTTCGTACGAAAAAAAAAGCGCAATGTTTTATATGCATCTGTTTTTACCATAATAATTTTAATGATCTTTTTCCTCCGTTATCCATTAAAACGTCGAAAATAAATTCGCAATTGATTTATTTCGCATTTAAAATGGACACCCAAAGAGTGGAATTATTTTCCACTTTTTTTTTGTGCCATCTTATTTATTTATTTATTTTATTGCTTTTAGAAAAACGACAAAATGAAAGATTACCTGGGATGTTAAAAAACAAAGTAATCGATAAAGAGGCTGCGTTGAAGACGAGAGAGAGAGAAAAAAAATAATCGATTTTTCTGAAGCAAACCATCGATTCTGCCAAGCATGCTTTTTTTTTCTCATGTACAATAAAAAAATTACGACCATCACTGTGTTTTACATCATCAGATAAATAAGAACTCTTCGAAAAAATTTATGATTGAAGAAAATTTATTTTTTCTACTTTTCGTTATTTCTTTAATTAAGAAAAAGAGGTAAGAAAAATGTGTGTGACTCACCCAGTAATCGTTGTCATTCCAGCAAAAAGGGGAAATATTTTGAATTATTGGGGAAAAAAATTACTTCAGAAACAATAAATTCCTTTTATTAAATGCTAATAATAACGACAAAAAAATTTTTTAAGAAATTGAATTGTCAATGGCATATTTATGCAGTGGGGTATTAGGTAGTTTAAATAAAAAGAAAGATGTTGCCAATTTTTATTTTCGAAATATTAACTGTAATTTATTTGGCCTTCACGTATTATGATTTAACCTGAGGTATCAAAAGTAAGAGTTAAAATATCTGTCATTGAAATATTTTTTAACTTGTCACTTTTAATGTGGATTTTCTTAAGAGCGACAATTCGTAATATTCTACTTTTCAATTTATGGAAGTACAGTACAAGAAGTTTTCATTTTATGCTCTTCATTAAGTTTTTCTTTGGTAGAAAAATAAATCATATTTTATTGCTACTTGCTTCAAACGAAGTATTTAAAAAAATTATTCATTGTACCTATAAATCACAGAATGTGGCACTTTAAAATCTGTTTCTGTTCATTAACGATTTGAACATTAATGGTAGGGATTATTTTTAAGATTAATTTGTTAAGTTAGTAGTTTGTTTTTAAACGTTGTATTTATAAATCATTCGTACAATTAAGATTAATTGCATAAGAATCAGAATAAATATCTAAAAAATACAATGTATTCGTTGTTTAGCAATGAAAAAAAAAGTTGATGAAGTACAAAAACTCTATGGTAGTACATTTCAATTTTCTGTTTTCCTTCAAAAATAATCGGTTTTTTTTTTTTTTTTTTTTTTTGTGGTGAATGGTTTTTATTTGCCTAATTAATTGATGAACACAACAAATTTTGTTAATTTGAAAAACTACGATATGTTAAGGTATCAAAAATTATTCATTTTCCTCCATCACTATAAACTTACTAACATTTTTAGAATTAACCAAAGGATATTTTATGAAGTACGTATAAAAATATTTTAATTCTTTAATAATTATGATTAATTTAATATTTTAATCATAATTAGTATTATTAATAATTATTCTTAAATATTCTAATCCCCACTTTATTTTATTCCATTGGTTAATAGTTTAAGAACTTGCTTCACCAAAATTAACATCTATAATTATTAAATATCAGCTAACTCTTCGCATTTAAAAAAATATTTTTTTAAAGTTATATTGCTTTAAAATTTAATATTCTCAAAGAATTTGATTAAAGCGTTGGCAAATTTATTCCACATTTGTACAAAGTAAATTTTACAAGTTTCATTTAGTTTAGCAATTGGAAAAATGCCTTTTAATTTATTAAATGATATTATGAAATTATGCATATATCCTTTCCAAAAATTTAATCATCGAAAAAAATGTAAAAGTATTTTTAAAGAAACCTAATAAAATGTTGCTATTTTTAAAAATTGTAAGAATTCTAGAATGGTAGTTCAATCAAATAAATAATGCAACAATTAAACATATGATTAAACAAAATAATTCAACCAGTGTGTTTATTTAAATTTGTATATATACGAGGGTATTGTAGTATTTTTCATACGAGAAGGGTTGTAGCATTTCGTTCTCAGGAGAAAGGAATGTATATTTTTTAACAAGTACATAATAACAAACTATTATTTAAACCTGACAGCATATAAGCAGTATCGCTGATATATAAAAAAATATTGCATGCAATTAGTGTTTTGTGTTAATGAGTACAACCTGTCACACAAATCAGAAAACAGATAATCAGTGTCATGTATAATGAGACCTAATGAAATGGGTGATTGTCTGTTCGACATTCACAAGTCTAAACAATTGCAGATGGAATATGGACTACGCCATGAGTTGTTGTATCGTGATTGGTGATAAGGGGAGGAGATTAGTGATAAAGGGATTTTTTAAAGAGGGAGGGACAGGGTGTTTTGCACAAATCGACAAGAAGTGTGGTCTTTTTCTGTGAAGTGTCTGAACAGGCAGGAGTTTCCTCCTGTTTTCAAAGTGAGCCCTTTGTGATTTCCTATATCCCGCCGTGTGATAATTAAGGTCTGCAGCAGACTAGGTGGGTTACATTCGTCGTAAACTCGAGAACTCTGGAAATATCCGTCCTTTGACTGTACTGCATTTATAAATCAAATTTAATTCTATATATATATATATATATATATATATTTGATATATATATATATATATACACTCATGTCCATAAATTAAGGATAATTCAGAATCACACAGAAATTGAACTCTAAAATAAAAATTTCACCTGTAGAATTATCACACACATCTTGAAGAAGAATATGCAAATTACAGGAAACCACCAAATGGCGCGGATAGTACGTCACAATGACGAGAGTGTAAGAGAGGGGTATACAAGGAATGGTGACAAAGAAGTAAAATCACAAGCAGAAGAAGTCACAAGCGCTTTAAAAGCCTTTCAGTGCAATAACCGCATAGTTATGGCACAAAGGAAGCATTTGGATGATTTTTTACGTGGTAGAAATATCGGACGACTGGAATGTGGACGTACCCAGCTGGAAGTATCCGAGGAACTTGGAATCGCCCAGAGTGTCATCTCCAGGCTTTGGCAACGATTCCAAGAGGATGGTAATGTGAGTAGATGTTACAGCACAGGTCGCCCCCGAGTTACAACGCCGAATGAGGACCGGTATTAAGCAGTTACTGCCAAAAGAAACAGACGGAGCACAGCATCAGACCTGTCTCGTCGGCTCTCTTCAGCTACCGGTACGACAGTTTCAAGGCAGACCGTGTACAGACACTTAGGGCACATTGGTCTATATGCTCGTAGGCCTGTCAGATGTGTTCCACTTACCGCAACTCACTGTCGCCTGCAATTAACCTGGAGTAGAGAGCATGCATTGTGGACACCGCAATAGTGGTCTGGTGGGATGTTTTCCGACGAGTCCAGGTTTAGTTTGCAGTTTGATTCTCGCCGGACTTTCATATGGAGAGCGCCAGGTACCTGTTACCACCAAGAGAACACCATTGAATGACACCGTTACGGTGGTGCAGGATGGCTCGTTTGGGGAGGAATTATTCTTCGTTCCAGAACTGACCTGCATGTTCAGAATGCAACGATGACAGGCCACATCTATCGGGATGTCATTCTGGAACCACATGTACGTTTGTTTCGGGACGCCATGGGTGCTGAATTTCTGTTTATGGATGACAACGCCCGTTCTTAATAACTATACAAAATTCAACTTATGATTTGTAATAATATGTATTGATTTTCTTAATCTTCATTACCCTGTTTCCCAAGTTTATGTTGAAAACAAGAACCAAGAAACAGTTAATTTAGAAACCGAATACCGGTTTCTTTAAATAGCTATCAGGGACGAGTCTTCCGGAAACAGGATTTCGAGAAGCGTAGTCCGATTTGACATTGTTAATTTCTGATGACACCCCGAACGCGCACTGAGAGCCCGTCGCCCTACAAGTAATTTCTGATTTGTTGCCGAATGTTCTGAATAAGAATTCCTTTCGGTGGACGCCATTACCTTATTACCATTTGCGTCAAGTGTCAGCAGGTATTAGAGAGTTTTTGCATACCGTACGTTAGTTACCGTAGGACTTCCGTTAGCTTTTTCTCCCAAGCGCGCATGCTCATAGGAAACATAATTTCCTATGAGCATGCGCGCTAGGGAGAAAAAGCTAACGGACGCCCTACGGTAACTAACGTACGGTATGCAAAAACTTTCTATTGACTCTTGCGTCTGCCGGGTAAAGTTGGATGGAAAGTTATTTGAATCGGTAACTATGGAAACAACGGAGTGTCGAACGAGTTAGTTGATTTTCTATTCCGAGCTTCTTAATTTTTCTTTAGAAAGTAAATAAAACGGTGGATTTCTCACAGAAGAATTTGGCAGCATTGTTCGAAATGACACGTTTCCTGAAGTTCTTAATTAAATTTCGAAAACTTTTTCGATCAATACATGCCAAAAATTTCTTCCATAGTATTAAATTCAAATTTTCATTATATGATTAAAATCCTCCTAATATGCTTGTAACTTTTGCTTTTAAATTTGTTTTATTTTAAAATATAAATTTCATTTATCTTGAGCAGTTTTTTTAAAGTTTAATAAATCGTTTAATAATAGTAATTATTATCGAAGGCAGTAATCATAAAAGATTACAAGTTGGGACCTAGGCCCTGATGGCTGAGTGACTAGCGCTCTGTCGCTTGGTGCCATGGATGTTTATAGTGGTTCGGAATCCACTTTAAATCGTAGGTCCCCGTCTAATATGACTGCAGAGCATGACGGAGACAAATCAGACGTCTCACACACAACTTTTCTAATTGGCATTGGGGCAACTCAGTTGTTGTTACAGTGATGTGGTGTGGGTAGTAGTAGTAGTCCAATTAGGTTGGAACCTACGTGGTGTATTTAAAAAAATGGATGCCGAACCCTTACAAGCATCCATGGCACAGCCGGGACACGGTTCCAGAACCTGTGGCACCAAGAACCAGTGTGCCAGTCGCTCGGCCATGCTTAACATTAAATCGTAAAAGCTTAAAATATTTCAATGGCTTCTTATTTGTATAGGAATAATAAATAAAATCTAAAATTTCCTGTTTTATGTAACGCATTTAACTATTATCAAAAATAAAATATAAATTATTACATAACAATAATTATTATCACACTTAATTATTATGTAATAATCATTAATAATAATTATTACACAATACATTAATATGAATTATTACATAATTTTTTATAAATATAAGTTAGTATTTTACAGAACCATTTAATTCAAGAAATAAATTATTTTCTTTATTTTAAAATATTGTTTTAAAAAACTTATTATCAATACTAATTTAACAATACTTTTCTTAGTTAATATACAAAATTCAGGAGAAGCTTATGATTTCTAATAACATGTATTGATTTGCTTGTTCTTCATTACCCTGTTTCTTAAATTTATCTTAAAAAAGAGAACAGAGAAACAGTTAATTTAGAAACCGAACATCACTTTCTTTAAATAGCTATCAGGGACAAGTCTTTCGGAAACAGGAATTCGAGGAGCGCAGTCCGATTTGACATTGTTAATTTCTGATGACACCCCGAACGCGCACCGAGAGCCCGTCGCCCTACGAGTAATTTCTGATTTGTTGCCGAATGTTCCAAATAAGAATTCCTTTCGGTGGAAGCCATTACCTTAGTTACCATTTGCGTCAATTGTCAGTGGGTATTGACTCCTGCGTCTCCCGGGTAACGCTGGATGGAAAGTTATTTGAATCGGTAACTATGGAAACAACTGAGTGTTGAACGAGTGAGATGATTTTCTATTTCGAGCTTCTTAATTTTGCTTTAGAAAGTAAATAAAATGGAAGGATTTCGCACAGAAGAATTTGGCAGCATTGTTCGAAATAGCACGTTTCGTAAAATTCTTAATTAAATTTCGAAAACTTTTTCGATTAATACATGTCAAAATTTTCTTCCATTGTATTAAATTGAAATTGGAAAATTTTTGTTATATGATTAACATCATTCTAATAAACTTGTAAAGTCTATTTTCAATTTTTTTTTATTTTTAAATATAAACTTAATTTATCTTGATTAGTTTGTTAAATTGTAAGAAATTGTTTATTAATAGTTGTTATTATCAAAGATTTATAAGTTTTAGGTTTGGTTTGTCGCTGTACGATCTCCTAAAACAGTCCGCTCTGCTAAACAGGCCGGGACCTACAGCTTAACGTGAATTCCGAACCAGTAACAAACATTCATGTCACCGCCAGTATTTGAACTTTTAGCCTGTGGTATCAAATGCCAGAAAGCTAGCCAATTGGCCATCAGGGCGCTAAAAATTATATGAGATTACAAGATAGGACCGGATATGCATGTGGTCTTGATTCAGTGTGGTTTCATGGTAGAAACAATTGTTTTTTAAATGATAATTCGAAACTTTTAGCCACCATATTAATTAAAATTTGCAAAAACAGCACTCCACAATTTCAACATATAACACACCAAACAAAATTGTATAACAAATATTTACAAAATCATCTTAAAAGTCAGTTCATGTAAAACCGAAGTCTAATGTAAGATTCAACCTATCCTTAAAAGTAATATCTATTAGCTTTGAACTCTTCCCCGTTGGCTAGGTAATTTGTTTAGGACATTTATGATGGATCCTTACTAAAGAGGATTCTTAAATCTTGCATTACAATTCTTTTTAATTTGTTTATACTAAACCGGGGTGGCCAACCCGCGGTCCGCCTTTAAGATATTTCCGGCCCTCGAGATTTGTCATACTTTTACAAAATATATTTATTTTATAATGGCTCAAGTAGTGAAAAACCAATGCATTAAAAGAATGCAATATGTGTGCATCCATATATTCAAAAATTTACTGTCGAAACTATGAGAAAAATTAATATTCCTGCGAATATATGACATATATTGCCAGATATTGATAATATAAGACAATATATGACATATATATATATCGAGAGAGAGAGAGAGAAATTTTTCAATTTGAGAAATCTGGCACAAAAATTGTTAGCGCCTTTGGTTCAACTTATACCTACGAATCATTTTTTTTTTCTAAAATGAAATTGGCCAAACACAAAACACGCTCAAACATAACGGACGCTAACCTGCAACACCAACTACGATCTACAAATACCCAAATTGAGCTCCATTTGCAAAAGCTAAGTGAAAGAGTGGGGAAACAAATAACGCGCTAGTAAGATAAATATTATTGACTGATTTCATTTTTTTTCTTTTATAATTATATATTTTTTATATTTCATTTTTAGTGTTATATATTTCTTTACAATGTGAGTTTAGAATCATTATTACTATATTATCTACGTTTACATGTAAGAATAATAGTACACACAAAAATAATAACTCATTGTGTTTTAATTTTTTCACTTCAAAAAATCTCTATAATGGGTCTAAATCTAATATGGGGATATATAAATTTACATGCAGCAGAGTTATGATGAATTTCCAAAGTGGCCCACAAGATTATTTGGATTGGCCAATCCTCCTACTACACTATAATTTACATTAAACTAAAGGCATAGTAAAAAACTTGCATTGTAACATTGGCATTGTAAAAAAATTAATATGTATCATGTCTTATTCAATGTCGAAACTTCAAATGCGCTTTAAGATATATCAAAAGACAAGAAAGAGTTAACTAACTAAAAGTACTAACATCAAAAACTATACAAAGTGGGAATTTTTTTATTGTTACTTTTATATTGGTTTTTCTTGGCATAAGTAGTACACATGCAATGAAGTACTTATTTTAGTTTAAAATAACATGCATGAAAATGTCTCTTGTTTATTACAGAATTCAATGTATTTCCCATATAGCTTGTTCTTAAATATTTTCTTCTCTTATATTTATTGTTGTCCTGTAATAAATTTATTAATAATTTGGCCAAATATTATTTGTTAGTGGAACTTTCGCCGAAAGAAAATATAAAAAGTCAATACGCTAATAATACGTTCTAAGAAAAAGATGAGTACAACAATTATACTTTATACTGACCATAATAGGCTTTCTTTATCATTCCAGGACTTTCCAGGATCCTCTAAGACATTTAAAATCTTCTTAGAACTTTAAAGATGATTACGCTAAAAAAATCTCTAATCCTTCTTAACTGCACCACTTTACAAGCGTGTATTTTTTTCCACACGCCATTTGAGAAGATAAGCTAATTTCGCTTAAGCACCAAGCCTTAACGACCTCCTAAAATTACAATATTTTTCCCCGCATACCTTTAATTAATCTCATTTTCTTTATCATCTGCCTCATTAGGAGAGAGAAAGCACTTTTCGTTCTTTGCGTGTGCGATTTATACATTACGCATTACGCCAAAGAATCAGCAGTTTCTTTATTGTAGACACCAAATGGCGAAAAAAAAGAAGGGGAGGAATTCGAACACTAAAGAGACAATATTCTGTTCTTGAGTGCATTATAATGCCAATGTCAATTTTCGCGCATGAGATGCCATGGTTAATTCGTTTCCTATTGATTCCATGATTCAATTGTCATGCTCCTTTTATCTGTTTTTTGCCACCAAATTTGTCTAGGGGTGCTAAGATGATTTACTGGTATTCTATCGACACCCCTCCCCACTCCCTCCCATCAAAGAGCCCTTGTTTTCATTTCAGTTCTTTTTTCCTGGAGAGTTTTCTTTCTTGATGATGATCGTTCCTTCTGGCTTATATTTCGCTTAATTACTATTGATTGGTTGATGCCGTTTTGTGAGTCTGTAGTTACAATAAAAGACAATAATGTAAACGATTGGAGACTTGAAATATTGCCCTCTTTTTTTCCTGCAGAGAAAGTGGAAAAGCCTTTTGTGTGTGTATAACTTTCTTTTTCTGTCTTTTCTGTGTGAAAGGAGCATTATTTGAGACCAACGTAAGGTTTTCCAATGCGTATTGAATTGAAGTTTCTCGATATTTCAGACATCTTTTATGAATCAGCCTGATGGACCACGTTCATCAACGCGTCAGGCTTCTGAACTCTGGGATTCATTTCGAAACCTGGCAAATGCTATCGAAAACTTTTCCTTCGTCTAGCCAGGAATTGTTATGTTAAATGCATATTACACAGAGTTCTTCACTAGATTTGATGGTATGGATGTTTCTAGACCTTCAGATTCAATACCCGTAGGAATTCAAACTGTAGTGTGTTAGGAATCAACAATAACTTATTAAAACAATGGTGGCCTGTTGGCTAACTGGCTAGTGCTCTGGCCTTAGGTACTACAGGCTTCAAGTTCGAATCCAGGCTGTGGCATGGATATTTGTGAGTGGTTCGCAATGTTATTATTATTATTATTATTATCATTAAAACATAATAACATAACATGCTTTAATATTACTGAAGTTCACACATGTTATGCCATTAGTATTATTTTTACTGAAACAAAATAACATAACATGCTTGAATGTTACTGAAACATAATATAACATACTTGAATATTAATGAAACATAATAATATACATAAATATTACAGCACAATAACATAACATGATTGAATATCAATAAAAAAAATAACATAATGTGTTTGAATATTACTGAAACATAATAGCACGCATGAATATTACTGAAATAAATTTACTTTCCATATAGCTTATTTTTAAATATTTTCCTCCCTTTCATTTATTGTTGTATTTTAATAAATTTATTAATGATCTGGCAAAACATGTACATGTTAGTGGAACTTTTGTAGAAAGAAAATATAAAAATGTCAATAGGCTAATAATAAGTTCTAAGAAAAAGATGAGTACAACAATTAAACTTTATACTGACAAAAATAGACTTTCTTTATCATTCCAGGACTTTCCAGGACCCTCTAAGACATTTCAAATCTTCTTAGAACTTTTAAAGATGATTACGAGACAAAAATCTCTAATCCTTCTTAAATGCACCTCTTTTACAAGCGGTTATTTTTTTCACACGCCATTTGAGAAGATAAGCTAATTTCGCTTAAGCACCAAGTCTTAACGACCTCCTAAAATTACAATATATTTCCCCGCATACTTTTAATAATGCTCATTTTATTTATCATCTGCCTCATTAGGACAGAGAAAGCAGTTTCCGTTCTTTGCGTGTGCGATTCATACATTGCGCATTATGCCAAAAGAACCAGTTTCTTCATTGCCCACTCCATCAAAGTGTCCGTGTTTTCATTTCAGTTCTTTTTTTCCTCCTCAATCATATCTGGTTTTAGTCCTGGAGACCCCTCAGACTGCCATTTCTCAATCCTGAGTTTTCTTTCTTGATGATGATCGTTCCTTCCGGCTTATATCTCGCTTAATTACTATTGATTGGATGATGCCCTTTTGTGAGCCTGTGGTAACGAATAAAAGACAATAATGTAAACGGTTGGAGACTTGAAATATTGCCCCCTTTTTTTTCTTGCAGAGAAAATGGAAAAGCCTTTTGTTTGTATAACTTTCTTTTTTTTTTTTTTTTTTTTTGCCTTTTGTATGTGAAGGAAGCATTATTATAGACCAACGTATAGTTTTGCAATGCTCATTGTATTTAATTTTTACAATATTCGAAATATATCTTTTATGAAGAGCCTGGAGCCAGAATGGCCAAGTGTCTAGTACTCTGACGCTCGGTACCATAGTTTTCGAGTCCAGGCGATACCATGGTTGTTTGTAGTGGTTCGGAATCCACTTTAAACGTAGCTTACGGTCTAATATAACCGTATAGAATTGTCTTAAGGGGAAGTCAGTCTTCTCGCTAAAATGAAGCATTACACTTAGCCATGGAAGTCGTCAGCGATGGGGTCCATTGAGCCTGGTGTAAGCTTTGCGGCACCAGGGGGATTAGTAACAACATAACAACATGAATCAGCCTAAGGGATTATATTCATCAGCGTGCCAATCTTCTGAACGCTGGGTTTTGAATTCAAAACCTGGAAAGTCCTATCGAAAAGTTTCCTATGCCAGGAATTATTATGTTAAATCCATGTTACGTACAGTTCTTCAATAGTTTTGAAGGTATGCGAGTCTGTGGTAACAATAAAAGACAATAATGTAAACGGTTGGAGACTTGAAATATTGCCCTCTTTTTTTTTCCAGCAGAGAAAATGGAAAAGCCTTTTGTTTGGGTATAACTTTCTTTTTCTGTCTTTTTTATATGAAGGGAACATTATTGGGGTCCAACATATGGTTTTATGCGCATTGAATTGAATTTCCTCGATTTTTCAAATATATCTTTTATGAATCAGCCTGACTGAACATTTTCAGCAGTGCATCAGACTTCTGAGGTCAGGGAGTTCAATTCGAAACCGATATTTCGGAACCGATTCATTTACCAACTGGTAAACGTTATCGAAAAGTTTTCCTATGTCTATGCCTGGAATTGTTATGTTAAATCCATATTACAGAGAGTTCTTCAATAGATATGATGGTATGGATGTTAGTCCTTCAGATTCATGTGAAGGACTTCAAACTGTAGTGTGTTAGGAAACAACAACAACTTATTAAAACGTTGGTGACCTTTTGCACAATTGGCTAGCGGTCTGTCCGATGGTACTACAGGCTTCATGTTCGAATCCTGGCTGTGGCATGGATGTTTGTGAGTGGTTCGGAATGTTATTATTATTATTATTATCACTAAAACACAATAATAGAACATGCTTGAACATTACTGAAGTTCAAGCATGTTATGTTATTATGTTTCAGTAATATTCAAGCATGTTATGTTACTATGTTTCAGTAATATTCAAGCATGTTATGTTATTATGTTTCAGTAATATTCAAGCATGTTATGTTATTATGTTTTAGTAATATTCAAGTATGCTATGTTATGTTATGTTTCAGTAAAGTTCAAGTAACGTTTCAGTTATTATTAGTATTATTTTTACTGAAACATAATAACATAACATGCTTGAACTTTACTGAAACATAACATAACATAGCATACTTGAATATTACTAAAACATAATAACATAATATGTTTGAATATTACTGAAACAAATTAACTTCCCATATCGCTTATACTTAAATATTTTCCTCTCTTACATTTAATGAAGTCTTTTAATAAATTTATTAATGATTTGGCAAAATATGTTTTTATTAGTGGAACTTTTGTCGACAGAAAATATAAAATTCAATACGCTAATAATAAGTTCTAAGAAAAAAGATGAGTACAACAGTTACACTTTATACAGACCATAATAGGCTTGCCAGGATTTTCCAGGATCTTCTAAGACATTTAAAATCTTCTTAGAACGTTTAAAGATGATTACGAGACAAAAATCCCTAATCCTTCTTAACTGCAGCTCTTTACAAACGGTATTTTTTTCCACACGCCTTTTGAGAAGATAAGCTAATTTCGCTTAAGCACCAAGCCTTAACGACCTCCTAAAATTACAATATTTTTCCCCGCATACCTTTAATTATGATCATTTTCTTTATCATCTGCCTCATTAGGGTAGAGAATGCAATTTTCGTTCTTTGTGTGTGCGATTTATACATTGCGCATTAAGCCATAAAAGCAGTTTCTTTATTGCAGACACTAAATAGCGGTGCGAAAAAAGGGGGGAAGGAATTCGAACACTCAAGAGACAATATTCTGTTCTTGAGCGCATCATAATGCCCATGTCAATTTTCGCGCATGAGATGCCATGGTTAATTCGTTTTCTATTGATTCCATGATTCAATTGTCATGCTCCTTTTATCTGTTTTTTGCTACTAAATTTGTCTGGGGGTGCTAAGATGATTTACTGGTATTCTATCGACACCCCTTCCCCATCCCCACCCCCATCAAAGAGTCGTTGTTTCCATTCAGTTCTTTTTTTCTCCTCACAATCCTGGAGAGTTTTCTTTCTTGATGATGATCGTTCCTTCTTTCTTATATCTCCCTTAATTGCTGATGATTGATGATGCCCTTTTGTGCTTCTGTGGTAACAATAAAAGACAATAACGTAAACGGTTGGAGACTTGAAATATTGCTCTCTTTTTTCCCTGCAGAAAAATGGAAAGTCTTTTGTGCATAACTTTCTTTTTCTATCTTTTGTGTGTGAAGAGATCATTATTCAGAGACTACGTATGGTTTTGCAATGCTCATTGTATTGTAATTTGACTATTTTTCAGACATATCTTTTATGAATCAGCCTGAGGAAACATGTTCATCCGCGCGTCAGACTTCTGAACTCAGAGGGTTGAATTCAAAAACTGGCAAATGTTATCGAAAAATTTCCGTTTGCCAGGAATTATTATATTAAATTCCTTGAATAATAACAGATAATTTTCAATAGTTCTTCAATAGTTTTGAAAGATGGGTGATTTTAGTCCTTCAGATTCAACATTGGATACTGCAATTTCTCTGGAATCAACGATAACTCTCTAAAACGATACTTTAAATGTGCAGTGGTACACAAACATATTGGGCTCATAAGAAGATGAATAAAGATGAAAATAAGAATGCAAAACGGTACATTAGACAATATCTTCCCCTTCCACCCCCATCAAGGAGTTCTTGTTTTCATTTCAGTTCTTTTTTCCTCCTCAATCCTGGAGAGTCTTCTTTCTTGATCATGATCATTCCTTCTCGCTTATATCTCACGTAATTACTATTGATTGATACTCTGAACTCGGAGGGTTGAATTTGAGCTTATGCTATTAAAGGCTATGCTATCAAAAAGTTCTCATATGCCAGGAATTATTATGTTAAATCCATATAACAAAGAGTTCTTCAATAGATTTGAGTGTATGGGTATTCCAAGCCATTCAGATTCAATACATGTACTAGTTCAGGGTGCTGTATGTGTTTGGAATCCACAATGGTGGCCTGGTGGCCAATTGACTAGTGCTCTGGCATTCGGTACTATAAGCTTCATGTTCGATGCATGGAAGTTTGTGAATGGTTCGGAATGTTATTAATATTATTAGTTTTATAACTTTAACATATAACATAACATGCTTGAACATTACTGAAACATAATAGCATGCTTGAATGTTGATGAAACCTAACAACATAATGTGTTTGAATATAATTGAAACACATAATAGCACGCATGAATATTACTGAAACAAATTTACTTCCTATGCAGCCTTTTGTTTGTATATAACTTTCTTTTTCTCTCTTTTGTGTGTGAAGGCAGCATTATTGGAGACCAACGTATGTTTTTATGCACATTGTATTGAAGTTTGTCGATCTTTCAGACATATCTTTTATGAATCAACCTTAGGAATCATGTTCATCAGCACGTCAGGCATCTGAAAGCATAGAGTTCAATTCGAAAACTGGAACATGCAATTGAAAAATTTTCCTAGACCAGGTATTACTATGTTCAATCCATATAACAGAGAGTTCATCAATAGATTTGATGGTATGGATGCTTCTAGTAATTCATATTCAATACCTGCAGGAGTTCAAACTGTAGTGTGTTAGGAATCAACAATAACTTACTAAAACGTTGGTGACCTTTTGCACAATTGGCTAGCGGTCTGTCCGATGGTACTACAGGCTTCACGTCCGAATCCTGGCTGTGGCATGGAAGTTTTTGAATGGTTCGGAATGTTACTATTATTATTATTATGACTAAAACATAATAACATAACAGGCTTGAACATTACTGAAGTTCAAGCATGTCTTATGTTTCAGTATTATTCAAGCATGTTATGCTATTATTAATATTCTTTTTTATTGAAATATCATAACATAGCGTGTTTGAGCATTGCTGAAACATAACATAACATGCTTAAATATTACTGAAACATAATAATATGCATGGATCTTACAACATAATAACATAATAAAATAGCATGCTTGAATATTAATAAAAATAATAACATAATGGGTTTGAATATTACTGAAACATAATAACATGCATGAATATTACTGAAACAAATTTATTTCCCATATAGCTTATTCTTAAATATTTTCCTTTCTTATATTTATTGTTGTCTTTTAATAAATTTATCAATGATTTGGCAAAACAAGTATTTGTTAGGGGAACTTTTGTCGAAAGAAAATATAAAAAGTCAATACGCTAATAATAAGCTATAAGAAAAAGATGAATACAACAATTACACATTATATGGACCATCATAGGCTTTCTTTATGATTCCAGGACTTTCCAGGATCCTCCAAGACATTTAAAATCTTCTTAGAACTTTTAAAGACGATTACGAGACAAAAATCCCTAATCCTTCTTAACTGCACCTCTTTACAAGCGGGTATTTTTTTCCACACGCCATTTGAGAAGATAAGCTAATTTCGCTTAAGCACCAACCTTAACGACCTCCTAAAATTACAATATTTTCCCCGCATACCTTTAATTATGTTCATTTTCTTTATCATCTGCCTCATTAGGATAGAGAAAGCAATTTTGTTCTTTGCGTGCGCGATTTATACATCGCGCATTACGCCAAAGAACCAGTTTCTTTATTACAGACACCAAATGGCGGGAAAAAAAGAAAGGGGGTAGGGAGGAATTCGAACACTCACGAGACAATATTCTGTTATTGAGCGCATTATAATGCCAATGTCCATTTTCGCGCATGATATGTCATGGTTAATTCGTTTCCGATTGACACCATGATTCAATTGTCATGCTCCTTTTATCTTTTTTTTGCTACTAAATTTGTCTCGGGGAGCTAAGATGATTTACTGGTATTCTATCGAAACCCATTCCCATCCCCCTCCTCATCAAAGAGTGTTTGTTTTCATTTCAGTTCTTTTTTTTTCTCCTCACATTCCTGAGAGTTTTCTTTCTTGATGATGATCGTTCCTTCTGGCTTATATCTCGCTTAATTACTATTGATTGGATGATGCCCTTTTGTGCGTCTGTGGTAACAATAAAAGATAATAATGTAAACGGTTGGAGACTTGAAATATTGCCTCTTCTTTTTTTCCCTGCAGAGAAAATGAAAAAGCCTTTTGTTTGTGTATAACTCTCTTTTTCTGCCTTTTGTATGTGAAGAATGCATTATTGGAGATATGGTTTTATGCGCGTTGTATAGAAATTTCTCGATTTTTCAGACATATCTTTTATGAAACAGCTTGATGGATAATGTTCATCAGTGCGTCAGGCTTCTGAACTCATGGGGTTCAATTCGAAGCCTGGTAAATGCTATCGAAATATTTTCCTACGTCTGTGCCAAGAATTGTTACGTTAAATCCATTTTACACACAGTTCTTCAATAGGAGTTCAAACTGTAGTGTGTTAGGAATCAACAATAAGTTATTAAAACGAAGGTGGCCTGGTGGCCAATTGGCTAGCGCTCTGTCTTTGCTACTACAGGCTTCACGCTCGAATCCAGGCTGGGGCATGGATGTTTGTGAGTGGTTAAGAGTGTTAATATTATTATTATTATTATTATAGTTATTACTGAAACATAATAACATGCATGAATATTACAACATAATAACAAAGCATGCTTGAATATTACTAAAACAAAATAACATAATATATTTGAATATTACTGAAGCATAATAACACGCATGAATATTACTGAAACAAATTTAATTCCCATATAGCTTGTTCTTAAATATTTTCCTCACTTACATTTATTGTTGTCTTTTAATAAACTTATTTATTATTTGGCAACACATGTGTTTGTTATTAGAACTTTTGTCGCAAAAAAATATAAAAAGTCAGTACGCTAATAATAGATTCTAAGAAAAAAGATGAGTACGTCAATTACACTTTATACAGAACCATAATAGGCTTTCTTTATCATTCTAGGACTTTCTAGGATCCTCTAAGACATTTAAAATCTTCTTAGAACTTTAAAGATGATTACGAGACAAAAATCTCTAATCCTTCCTAACTGCACCTCTTTTACAAGCGGGTATTTTTTCCACATGCCACTTGAGAAGATAAGCTAATTTCGCTTAAGCACCAAAAGCCTTAACGACCTCCTAAAATTACAATATTTTTCCCCGCATACCTTTAATTATCTTCATTTTCTTTATCATCTGCCTCATTAGGATAGAGAAAGCGATTTTCGTTCTTTGCGTGTGCGATTTATACATTGCGCATTACGCCAAAGAACCAGTTTCTTTATTGCAGACACCAAATGGCGGGGGAAAAAAGAAGGGGGGGGTATCGAACACTCAAGAGACAATATTCTGTTCTTGAGCGCATTATAATGCCAATGTCAATTTTCTCGCATGAGATGCCATGGTTAATTCGTTTCCTATTGATTCCATGATTCAATTGTCATGCTCCTTTTATCTGTTTTTTGCTACTAAATTTGTCTCGGGGTGCTAAGATGATTTACTGGTATTCTATCGACACCCCTTCCCAACCCCACCCCATCAAAGAGTCCTTGTTTTCATTTCAGTTCTTTTTTTCTCCTCAATCCTGGAGAGTTTTCTTTCTTGATGATGATCGTTCCTTCTGGCTTATATCTCGCTTAATTACTATTGATTGGATGATGCCCTTTTGTGCGTCTGTGGTAACAATAAAAGATAATAATGTAAACGGTTGGAGACTTGAAATATTGCCTCTTCTTTTTTTCCCTGCAGAGAAAATGGAAAAGCCTTTTGTTTGTGTATAACTTTCCATCTTCCTTTTTTGTGTGTGAAGGGAGCATTATTTAAGACTTATGGTTTTGCAATCTGCGTTGTATTAAAGTTTCAAATTTTTGAGGCGTTTTTTTTATGAATCAACTTCAGGGATCATGTTCATCAGCGCATCAGGCTTTCTGAAATCAGGGGGTTCATTTCAAAACTTGGTAAATTCTGTCGAAAAGGTTTTCCTACGTCTATGCCAGGAATTGTTATGTGAAATCCCTATTACAAAGAGTTCTTCAATGGATTTCATCGCATGGATGTTTTTAGTCCTTCGGATTCAATACCCGTAGTAGTTCAAACTGTAGTGTGTTATGAATCAACGATAACTTATTAAAACGATGGTGGGCTGGTGGCCAATTGGATAGCGCACTGGCGTTTGATACTATAGGCTCCAAACACAAATCCTAGCTGTGGCATGGATGTTTGAGTGTGCGTTCGGAATGTTATTATTATTAGTATAATTTTGACTGAAACATAATAACATAACATGCTTGAACTTTACTGAAAAATAACATAACATGTTTGAATATTACCGAAACATAATAACATGCATGAATATTCCAACATAATAGCATAGTATGCTTGAATACTACTAAAACATAATAACATAATATGTTTGAATATTACTGAAACATAAAAACACGCATGAGTATTACAGAAACAAATTTACTTCACATACACCTTATTCTTAAATATTTTCTTCTCTTACTTTTATTGTTGTCTTTTTATAATTTTATTAATGATTTGGAAAAACATGTATTACTTAGTGGTAGTTCCTTAAAAAAAAAATAATAAGTCAATACGCTAATATTAATTTCTAAGAAAAAAGATGAGTACAACAATTATGCTTTATACAGACCATAATAGGCTTGCTTTATCGTTCCAGTATTTTTCAGAATCCTCCAAGACATTTAAACTCTTCTAGGAACTTTAAAGATGATTATGCTAAAATAATCCTTAATCCTTCTTAACTGCGCCTCTTTATAAGCGGGTATTTTTTTCACACGACATTTGAAATAATAAGCTAATTTCGCTTAATCACCAACCTTCACGACATCCTAAAATTGCAATATTTTTCCCCGCACACCTTTAATTATGTTCATTATCTTTATCATCTGCCTCATTAGGATAGAGAAAGCAATTTTCGCTCTTTGCGTGTGCAATTTATGCATTGCTCATTTGGTAATACAGGTTTCTTGTTCGAATCCTGGCTGTGGCGTCTATGTTTGTGAGTGGTTCAGAATGTTATCATTATTATTATTATTACTGAAGCATAATAGCATGGCATGCTTGAACAGTACTGAAGTTCAAGCATGTTATGTTATTATATTTCAGTAATATTCAAGCATGTTATATTATTATTATTATTATTACTGAAACATAATAATTTAATATGATTGAACATTACGGAAACATAGCATAACATGCTTGAATATTACTGAAACATAATAATAAGTATGAATATTACAACATAATTACGTAAAATGCTTGAATATTACATCATAATACCATAGCATGCTTGAATATTACAACATGATAACACAGCATGCTGGAATATTACTAAAACATAATAACATAATATATTTGAAAATTACTGAAACATAATAAAACGCATGAATATTACTGACACAAATTTACTTCCCATATAGTTTACTTTTATATATTTTCATCTCTTCGTTTATTGTTATCTTTTAATAAATTTATTAACGATTTGCCAAAAAATGTATTTGTTAGTGGTACTTTTGCCAAAAGAAAATATGCAAAGTCAATACGCTAGTAATAAGTTCTAAGAAAAACGATGAATACAACAATTATGCTTTATACAGACCATAATAGGCTTTCATTCCAGGATCCTCCAAGACATTTAAAATCTTCTTAGAAACTTTAAAGATGATTACGAGACAAAAATCCCTAATCCTTCTTAACTGCACCACTTTACAAGTGGCTATTTTTTTCACACGCCATTTGAGAAGATAAGCTAATTTCGCTTAAGCACCAAACCTTAACGACCTCCTAAAATTACAATAATTTTTCCCGCATACCTTTAATTATGTTCATTTTCTTTATCATCTGCCTCATTAGGATAGAGAAAGCAATTTTCGTTCTTTGCGTACGCCAAATGGCGGGGAAAAAGAAGGGGCGGAATTCGAACACTCAAGAGACAATATTCTAGTCTTGAGCGCAGTATAATGCCAATGTCAATTTTCGCGCATAAGATGCCATGATTAATTCGTTTCCTATTGTTCCACGATTCAATTGTCATACTCCTTTTATCTGTTTTTGCTACTAAATTTGTCTCGGGACGCTAACATGATTTACTGGTATTCTATGGATACCCCTCCAATTCCCACCCCATCAAAGAGTCCTTGTTTTCATTTCAGTTTTTTTTTTTTTTTTTCCCCCTCCTCAATCCTGCAGTTTTCTTTCTTGATGATGATCGTTCCTTCTGGCTTATATCTCGCTTAATTACTATTGATTGGATGATGTCCTTTTGTGCGCTTGTGGTAACAATAATAGACAATAATGTAAACGGTTGGAGTCTTCAAATATTGTCTCTCTTTTTTTCCCTGCAGAGAAAATGGAAAAGCCTTTTGTTTGTGTATAGCTTTTTTTTTTTGTTTGTGTCTTTTGTGTGTGAAGGCACCATTATTGGAGACAACTTAAGTTTTGCAATGTTCATTGTATTGAAGTTTCAAAATTTTTGAAATATATCTTTTATGAATCAGCTTGAGGGATCATGTTCATCAACGCATTCGACTTCTGAACTCAGGGGTTCAATTCGAAATCTGGCAAATGCTATCAAGAAAGTTTCCTATACCGGGAGTTACTATGTTAAATCTATGTTACAGATAGTTTTTCAATAAGTTTGAAGGTATGGGTGATTCTAATCTTTCAAATGCAACGCTTGTAAGCGTTTATATTGTAGTTTGCCAGGAATCAACAATAACTTACTTAAAAGATGCCTCCGTTGTATAATGATCCACAACTATATTGGGCTCATAAGAAGATGAACAAAGTTGAAGGTGAGAATGCAGAATATAAATATATATATATATATATATAATTTATAGAATATTTTCATTTCAGTTTTTTTTTTGCTCCTCAGTCCTGGGAGTTTTCTTTCTTGGTGATGATCGTTCCTTCTGGCTTATATCTCGCTTAATTACTATTGATTAGATGATGCCCTTTTGTGCGTCTGTAGTAACAATAAAAGACAATAATGTAAACGATTGGAGATTGCCTTCTTTTTTCCCTGCATAGAAAATGGAAAAGTCTTTTGTTTTTGCATAACTTTCTTTTTCTGTCTTTTGTGTGTGAAGGAACATTATTGGAGACCAACGTATGGTTTTGTAATGCGCATAGTATTGAAGTTTTTCAGTTTTTGAGACGTATATTTCATGAATCAACCTCATGGATCATGTTCATCAGAGCGTCAGATTTCTGAACTCAGGGCGTTCAATTCGAAACCTGGTATATGCTATCGAAACGTTTTCCTTCGTCTATACCAGGAATTGTTATGTTAAATCCATGTTACAGAGAGTACTTCAATATATTTGATGGTATGGATGTTTATAGTCCTTCAAATTCAATACCCGTAGGAGTTCAAACTGCAATGTGTTAGGAATCAAGAATAACTTATTAAAACGATGGTGGAAAATTGGCTAGCTCGCTGGGCTTTGGTACTACAGGCGTCACGTTCAAATCCTGGCTGTGGCAGGGATGTTTGGGAGTGGTTCGTAATAATATTATCATTATTACTGAAACATAACATAACATGTTTGAAAATTACTGAAACATAATAAAATGATTGAATATTAAAACATAATAATACAGCATGCTAGAATATTACTAAAACATAATAACATAATATGTTTGAATATTAGTGAAACATAATAACACGCATGAATAATACTGAACAAATTTACTTCCCGTCTAGCATATTCTTAAATATTTTCGTCTCTTACATTTATTGTTGTCTTTCAATAGATTTATTCATGATTTGGCAAAATACGCATTTGTTAGTAGTACTTTTGTCGAAAGAAAATATAAAAAGTCAATACGCTAATAATAAGCTCTAAGAAAAAGCTGAGTACAACAATTATACTTTATACAGACCATAATAAGCTTTCTTTATCATTCCAGGACTTTCCAGGATCCTCTAAGACATTTAAAATCTTCTTAGAACTTTTAAAGATGATTACGCTAAAAAAATCTCTAATCCTTCTTAACTGCACCTCTTTACAAGCGTGTATTTTTTTCCACACGCCATTTGAGAAGATAAGCTAATTTCGCTTAAGCACCAAGCCTTAACGACCTCCTAAAATTACAATATTTTTCCCCGCATACCTTTAATTATGTTCATTTTCTTTATCATCTGCCTCATTAGGATAGAGAAAGTAATTTTCGTTCTTTGCGTGTGAGATTCATACATTGCGCATGACGCCAAAGAACCAGTTTCTTTATTGAAGACAACAAATGGCGGGAAAAAAAGGACGAACACTCAAGAGACAATATTCTGTTCTTCAGCGCATTATAATGCCAATGTCAATTTTCGCGCATGAGATGCCATGGTTAATTCGTTTCCTACTGATTCCATGATTCAATTGTCATGCGCCTTTTATTTGTTTTTAGCTACTATATTTGTCTCGGGGTGCTAAAATGATTTACCGGTATTCTATCGACACACCTCCAAACCCCCCCCACTCCATCAAAAGTCCTTGTTTTCATTTCAGTTCTTTTTTTTCTCCTCATTCCTGGAGAGTTCTCTTACTTGATGATGATCGTTCCTTCTGGCTTATATCTCGCTTAATTACTATTGATCGGATGATGCCCTTTTGTGGGTCTGTGGTAACAATAAAAGACAATAATGCAAACGATTGGAGACTTGAAATATTGCCATCTTTTTTTTAATTCAGAGTAAATGGAATAGCCTTTTGTTTGTGTATAACTTTCTTTTTCTGTCTTTTGTGTGGGATGAGAGCATTATTGGAGACATATGGTTTTGCAACGCATGTTGTATTGATGTTTATCAATTTTTGAGAAGTATCTTTTATGAATCATTCTGAGGGAGCATATTCATCAGCGAGTCAGAATTCTGAACTCAGGGGCTTTAATTCGAAACTTGGCCAGAAAGCCAGATTTTGTTATGTTAAATCCGTACAACAGAGAGTTCTTTAATAGATTTGATTGTATGGGTGTTTCTAATCCATCAGATTCAATACCAGTAGGATTTCAGACTGTAGTATGGTAGTAATCAACAATAACTTATTAAAACGATAGTGGCCTGGTGGCCAATTGTCTAGCTCTCTGGTATTTGTTACCGCAGGCCTCAATTTTGAATCCTGGCTGTGGAATGGATGTTTGTTAGTGGTTCGGAATCCGCGCTAAACTGTAGGTCCCGGTCTAATTAGCCTAAAGTGTGCAAAAAATGATCGTAGAGCTACAAGCCAAATCAAATATTAAAACGATGCCTCCCTTCTGTAGTGGATCACAATCATATTCGGCTCATAAACAGATGAACAAAGTTGAAAGGGAGAATGCAGAATAAAAAACATTATACAAAGGGTTCAATTTGAAACTTGCCAAATACATCGGAAATTTTTTCCTATGTCTATGCTAGAAATTATTATGTTAAATCTATGTTACAGACAGTTCTTCACTATATTTGAATGTATGGATGATTCTAATCTTTCAGATTCAATACCTGTAGGCGTTCAAACGGTAGTGTGTCAGGAATCAACAATAACTTACTAAAACAATACTTTCAATGTGTAGTGGTCCACTATCATATTGAGGTCATAAGAATATGAACAAACATGAAGGTGAGAATGCAGAGTATAAAAAACGATACAGGGGGTTCAATTCGAAACCTGGAAAATGCTATCGCAAAGTTTTCCATGTTACAAACAGTTTTTCAATAGGTTTGAAGGTATGGGTGATTCTAATCTATCAGATTCAACACTGTAAACTTTCAGCTTTCACCTTTTTTTTCTAATCTTTTAGATTCAACACTGTAAGCTTTCAACGATAACTTAGTAAAGCGATGCCTCCGTTGTGTAGTGGATCTCAACCCTATTGGGCTCATAAGATAATCAAAGTTGAAAGTTAAAATGCAGAATATAAAAAACAATACAGGGGGTTCACTTCGAAATCTGGCAAATGCTATTGGAATATCCTACGTCTATGTCACGAATTGTTATGTTAAATCCATGTTACAGATAGTTCTTCAATAGGTTTGAAGGTATGTGAGATTCTATGTGAGAAAAATATTCTTCTTCTTCAATGGCGCAACTTGGGACCTGAATGGCCGAGTGTCTAGAGCTCTGGTGCTCGGTGCCACAGGTTTCGGTTTCGAGCCCCGGCGGTGCCATGGACGTTTGTAGTGGTTCGGAATCCACTTTAAGCTGTAGGTCCCAGTCTCCTATGACTGTAAGAGCGTCACGATGCCAACGTCAGACTTCTACCTGCGGGTTCTCCATCGGAACAGAAGCAGCATCCCTCTTCCCTCCTCCCATGAGGGGCACGACAACAGCAACAACAATGGCGCAACTGCCCCATGGTGGGCCAAGACCATCTGTCTACTAGCAGATTCTGAAACAGGAGATGTTTTCTTTTTACAAAGTACTGTTGTCAGCCTTACGTCTAACGCTCTACAGTCATGTTAGACTGGGACCTACGATTTAAAGCGGGTTTCGAACATCCATGACGCCTCCGGAATTTGAACCTGAAACCTGTGGCACCGAGCGCTAGTTGAAAAATATTGAAAATTGTAATAATATAAAGTGGAATACCAGATTGAGTGTTTATGTGCGTTTATTATTATATTATTTTAAAATATTTATTTTCATTAGTGCAGAATTTTAAGTTTGTAAAAAAAAATATTATACACTGAAGTGACAAAAGTCATGGGATAGCAATATGCAAATTTTCAGATGGCTGTAGTATCGCGTAGAACAGGTATAAATGCGCAGTGCTTTCGCAGAGCTTTCATTTATGTTCAAGTTATTCATGTGAAGAGGTTTTGATGTGATGATGACCGCACGACGGGAATTAACAGACTTTGAACGCGGAATATTAGTTGGAGCTAGACGCATGGGTCATGCCATTTCGGAAATCGATAGGGAATTCAACATCCCCAGATCCACTGTGTCAAGAGTGTGCCGAGAGTATGAAATTTCAGGCATAACATCCCACCATGGACAGCGCAGTGGTCGACCGCCTGCACTTAACGACCGAGACCGGCGACGTCTGCAAAGAGTTGTAAATTCTAACAGACAAGCAACACTGCGTCAAATAACCGCAGAAATCAATGTGGGACGTACAAGGGACTTGTCTGTTAGAACTGTGCGGAGAAATTTGGCTTTCTTGGGCTATTCCAGCAGAAGACCGACTCGAGTGCCTTTACTGACAGAACGACATCGCTTGCAGCGACTCTCGTGGGCACGTGAGCATATCGGTTGATCCCTAGATGAATGGAAAACCGTGGCCTGGTCCGATGAGTCACGATTTCAGTTGGTAAGAGCTGATGGTAGGGTTCGAGTGTGGTGCAGACCCCACGAAGCCATGGACCCAAACTGTCAGCAAGGCACTGTTCAAGCTGGTGGTGGCTCCGTAATGGTGTGGGCTATTTTTTCATGGCATGGACTTGGTCCTCTGGTGCGACTGGACCGAACATTGACTGGAAATGCTTATGTTCAGCTACTTGGAGATCACTTGCAGCCATTCATGGACTTCATGTACCCAAACAACGATGCGCCATGTCACCGGGCCACAACTGTTCGCGATTGGTTTGAAGAACATTCTGGAGAATTCCAACAAATGATCTGGCCACGTAGATCGCCCGACATTATTCCCATCGAGCATTTATGGGACATCATCGAGAGGTCTGTTCGTGCCCAAAATCCTGCACCATCAACGCTTTCACAATTATGGACCTCTATCGAGACAGCATGGCTCAATATTCCTGCAGAAGACTTCCAACGACTTGTTGAGTCCATGCCACGTCGAGTTGCTGCACTTCGCCGGGCGAAAGGAATGCCGACACGATATTAAGAGGTATCCCATGACTTTTGTCACTTCAGTGTATGTCACCGACAAAATTTTTAAGAAAACTATGAAGTAGTAGAGTACTTTAAAATGTGTCGTTAAGAACAAAAGATTATTAACGAAAATTTGGGGTCAGTTTTTTTTTATCATCTAATCAATTCTAATTCTAACAGATATATCTTTAGAACGGCACTTTACAAAAAGAATATTGCTATTATCTGCAAACCTCTATCAGTTTCTCAACGGTATAAGAGATATTAAAGTGCAATATTCTTCTTAATAATAATAAATTTTCATAATGTTTAGTTATTCTGCATTAATTAAAATTTCAACATGAAAAGGAAATATTAAAAATAATAATTTATAATTATGATATTTAATGACATAACCACGAAAATAAGTTTAAATTGAAATGGGCATGAACTCATAAGACAAAAATTAGAGAAACATAACTTTGTAATTAACTTCGTTCGTTTCAGATCAATTTTATATCCTGAGAAGGTAGAAATCAGATTTCATTTTTTTAATTCAATTAATTTGAAGCAATTAAGAATTCGAATTCGAAGTTTTAATCATTACAGCAGTTCTTTCGTTCTTAACATTCTCAAATCTAATTAATTTTGCAGGAAATATTCTTTCTCAGTATTTCTCGACCAAACGATAAATAAGTATTCCATTTTTTCTTTTAAAATTTAAGATTTATTGAACTGGAGGATGGCAACGGAAATTAAATGGTACAATCGTACATTTTTCATATTAATTTTACCTGAGTTCTAATTACTTTTAAAATTAAACCTTTTTGCTGTAAAATACAAAGTTACATTTAGAAAGATTTTAAATAAAACAAAGTATTTTTCTTTGATGAAGATATTTTAAGTAAATTAACATTTATATTACTACCATCTTACATTTTACTGAATTTTAATTACATTATGGTTTTGCATAAAGAAACTCTCTCTACAAAATGTCTCGCATGTTATTATTTTTATATAAAGTATTCTACGTACATTATACCAGTTGGTTATATATTAATGATCATAAATTATATTGGAACTATAAAAAGCTTTATTAAAATTATAATGCATTTAAGCATTATTTCTAAAAATATAAATAATTTTGTATGATTTAATTTTTAATTATATAAATTTTGTGATGAATATTTCTTCTGATAATTTCCAACGTTTTTGTTGTTGCTGATGATGATGTTGCTGTTGTTGTTGTTACTGTTCTTACTATTGGTTCTGTTGCTGACATTGTAACTGTAACTGTTGTTGTTGTTGATGTTTTTACTATTATTGCTGTTTGTTAATGTTCTTACTATTGCTTCTGTTGTTGATGTTGTTACGGTTACTGCTGCCATTTCTGTTGTTTTTGTTGTTGTTTCCTTTACTATTAGCTGTTTGTTACTGTTATGTTGATGTCGTTGCTGCTGCTGTTTTTCTTATTATTAGGCAGTTTATGAAGTGAGGACATTAAAAAGAAATTAAAAATTTAGAGGAAATCGTCTCCAATTTGCTTGTCATATGGAAATAAATGAAACACACACACTCCCTCCCGGAATAAACTCTAGTCGTTGGAACCACAGGCTTCAGGTTCGAATCCAGGTGGTAGCATGGATATTTGTTAGTGGTTTGGAATGCACATTAAACTGTAGATCCCGGTCTAATTAGCCTAAAATATGCACGAAATGACCGTAGAGCAAAACAAACCAAACCAAACCTTAAGAGCAAATGATGATTATCGAAAATTTTGAGGCAATATTTTTATTATCTAATCAATTTTAATTCTAACAGATATATCTTTAGAACTGCACTTTATAAAGAGAAGATTTCTGTTATCAGCAAAGGTTTATCAGTTTCCCAATGATATAAAATATTTAAGTGCAATAATCTTCTTTAATAATAAATTATCACAATGTTTAATTACTTCGCATTAATTAAAATTTCAATATTAAAAGTAAATGTTAAAAACAATAATTTATAATTATGATAATTAATGACATAACCACAAAAATAAGTTTAAATTAAAATTGAAATGGGCTTGAACTCATAAGACAAAAATTAGAGAAACATAACTTTATAATTAACTTCATTCGTTTCATTTCAATTTTATATCCAGAGAAGGCAGAAATCAGATTTCATGTTTTTGATTCAATTAATTCAAAGCAATTAAGAATTCGAATCCGAAGTTTTAATCATTACAGCAGTTCTTCATTTTTAACATTCTCAAATCTAATTAATTTTGCAGGAAATATTCTTTCTCAGTATTTCTCGACAAACGATAAATAAGTATTCCATTTTTTTTTAAATTAAAGATTTATTGAACTGGATGTTGGCAATGAAATTAAAACGTACAATTGAGCATTTTTCTTATTAATTTTTACCTGATTTCTAATCATTTTAAATTGAAGCATTTTTGCTGTAAAACATAATGGTTTATCTAAAATCTTTCTAATTGCAACTAAGTATATTTCTTTGATGAAGATATTTTAAGTAAATTAGTATTTATATTACTTCCATCTTACATTTTACTGAATTTTAATTATTTTATGGGTTTTATATAAAGAAACTCTATCGCATAATTATTTTTATAGAAAGTTTTCTACGTACATTAAAATGACTAGTTATATATTAATTATCATAAAATATTTATGGAACTTTTTGTTATTTTGAGTTTATAAAAGCTTTATTAAAATTATAATGCACTTAAACATTATTTCTAAAAATATAAATAATTTTGTATGATTAATTTTTTAATTATGTACATTTTGTTGTAAATATTTATTTCTTCTAATCATTCCCAACGCTGTTGTTATTGCTGGTGTTGTCGTTGTTGTATTTGTTGCTGTTGTTATTACTGTTACTGTTGTTTCTATTATTATTCTGGGGTTATCATTTCCTTTTCACTTTTTATTTCAAGTACTAGTGGTACTTTATATATTCTAATCATCGATATGATCTATTTAATCTGTAGTTTTATCTATTTCTTTCGTTTTCAAATTTACTACTCTTATTTATATTCTTTTGGTTGCTAAAAAGTACAAGAAACGTCTCTTTTATTTTAAAGGGAATTTTTAAGCCGTCTTAGGCAATGATTTAGATTTTTAAAGTAGTTCCTTTGAAATGGTTTCTTTCTCACTTCTGCCAAATTGTTTTGTCTGTTGTATTTAAAAAAATTTGGATAAATTAAGATAAAGTAGTGTCAGCGAGCATACATCTCAAAACATTATCCTTACTATTACTTCTGTTGCTGTTATTGCTGACGTTGTTACTATTACTGTTGTTGTTGATGTTGTTGTTATGGCTGTTTTCGTTGCTATTGCTTTTACTGTTGTTGCGGTTTGTTACTATTGCTTTTGATGTTGCTGCGTTTATAAATCAGCACTCTTACTAAAAAATGAAAAAAAAAATTTGTGAAAGTTGTGAAATGTACATTTTTCTGTTACAGTTTAGAATTTTTTCCATTATAAAATTCATTCGTAACTTATAAAATTTACAATACAATTCTTTTCTATTTTCATACTTTTTTAAATAAGTATTTGTAGTATTAAGAAAAGAGAACTTGAATTATAGTTTTGTTTATAATATTTTGTGCATTCGCTTTTTTTTTTTTTTTTTAATTTCTTGTTAATCGATTATTATTGTTGAATCCTCTACTATTTATTCTCTTAAAGAACAACCTTACAATAGCAAATAATATTGTTTCAAAGAAATATATTCTCACTGTTAGAACTAAAAATTACAAGAATTAAAAATTCAACATTCAATATTCCGTTATTCTAACGAATCATTAAATATTTAATCTTTTACGATTGAAAATATTTATTTTCGATTCTAAGAAAAGAAAACTTGAATTACATTTTTGTTTATATTTTATGTATTTCCTTTTTAAAAAGACATAAATTTTTCTTTTTAATCGATTATTATTGTTAAATCCGCTAATATTTATTCTCTTAAAGAGCACCTTTACAATAGCAAACAATATTGTTTCAAAGAAATATGCATTTCGTTGTTTCAGCAAGAAAATTCAACATTCGAAATTCTGTTGTTCTAACAAATCCTTAAAAGTTTAATCATTCATGATTAAATATATTTTTGCTATTTAATTTGACAAAAAAAAAATAATAATAATATCATTTTAATTTGAACATACAAAAAATTATTAATGTTAATCGATAGTGGAAGTAACAAAAATAATTTGTTTTTCACTATTGTATTTTTAAATAATTATTTTAAGCCGATATAGTCAGTCATTAAAAATACTAAATAACACTAATTAATTTAAAAAGGTAGTAATTTATGCAAGACAAGATTTTTAATTAAAATTCACTTATTGAAATTGCAGAATATTCACATTTTAGTTCATAAATTGCTGACATACTCATTTCTTTTTCATTTCCTTAACTTAAAAGAGTAATGCAGGCAGTTAGAAATAAAGGCACAACGTCGCCTGGGGGCACAACGGAATTGTTCTTCTGTATTTCTCAAACTGTTCTGCATTCTATTCTTTATTCTTAAAACCCCTTTCTAAAGATCTCAAATAAAAGATGTTCGGCATACTTACGGTCGAAAACAATTACGTCAATCTGTTTTCTAGAAGCGTCTTCTGGAAGAACTTTGAATCAGAACAGAAAAGAAAGCATTTCGCCATGCTATTAGAATAAATCATTTCCTGCCGGCTTAAAGAACACTTCACAAAATATATGTACTTAACTTCTAAAATCCGATGCATTCTTTTTTTCCCAGTTCGGAATATGCCAATCTCAGTCCATTTACATGCAAAAGCATGAGGAAGACAAACAGCAAAGAAAGTAAGCAAAAGTCACTTCCAATCTCTTCTTCATGCAGATGTCTTTGGAGTTCTTTCTCTTCCGTATTTGGACTACTTAAATCTTTTCCAATATTGACAGAGTCTGTTAACTGAGAGTGTGTGTATGTTTTTTTCATAGCTGTTGCTTCCTATTACATGCTGCAAAGCTTACTCGGTATTAAAATGGGATTTTTGCATTCCCAAAGAAGAAAAGTTTTTAAACTTAAAGGAGGGAATAGTGTCGTACATGAAAATGGCAACATGTCTAATGTGTTTCTAAAATTTCAAAATCTTTGCTACGAATTGTGCAGTGCTTGAAATGTAAGTTTGTGAGAAAAATAAATACGCATCGGAGAATTTTGCTGACTAAATAAAACGTCTTATTATGAAGATTTAAAAATACATTGCATTTTGAAATTCTAAATGCAAATGGCCATTTGGATAAAGTAAACATTTGTTGTTTTTCAAAGTATTTTGAAATATGATAAGCTTTCGCTTATAACTTTTTCATGGAAATCAGTTAAACAGCATTTAACACTAAAAAGTTACAAATTATTTTAAGTAAGTTTAGCGTTAAATATATTTTAGATCAATAAAACGTCTTTAATGGATTTAATTTAGGAAATCAATTAAAACATTGTTTGTTTATTCAATTTAAAAAGTCTACGAATAAAGTACTTTTGAAATTCTACTATAAATATGTTCATGTTAAGTTATTATTAAATGTTTTTGGAAAAAAAATTTTAATTGAATATTAAAAATTTAATTAAATAAAATATAAAGGAGATTAATCTATTTTTTCCTTCTCATCAATTTACCATTCATGTTTTTACTCATAATTTAATGCTTACAAGATTTAATCGATTTGCAGATTTATTTTATTAAAATTATTTCTCTATGTTAAAATAACATCGATAAATCTCTAATTTTCATATTTCTGTGGTGCTACATTCTTAATCTTATGAGAGTAGTAGTTGTTTTACTAAATAGCCCTAATATTTTGAAAAGATCGTAATTGATACAAGATAAGTATATTTCAATTTCTTCTATTAGTTCACACTCTCGCTATATATATCTTGTTCAAATTTTCAATCGTTAATAAAATACTTTTTATTCATCCACTCAAGTTCAAGTGCATTTTTTTTTTTGAACTTGTAATGGATGACACATGATGTTAATAGAGATATTTCAAATATTAATTCATTAATTAAATTTAATTAATCAATTTTAGTTTTTTTTACATTTAAGTTTTGTGTATCTAATAATAGATGGCGCCAGATGTAAGAGGAAAATTTCACCTTTATTTGTAAAGGACTTTTTTGTAATATAGTGAAAAAAAAGTAGAAATTGACTTTATTTTTTTTTTTTTTATATTACTTGTTAAATCAAAATTCAGCTTTTAAAATTGCAGAACATTCACATTTTAGCTTATACATTGCTGATATGTTCATTTCTTTAGCTTGAAAAAGTAATGCATGCAGTTAGAAAAAAAAGGAACAACGTCGCCTGGGGGCATAACGGAATTTCTCTTCAAAACCCTGCATTGTGTTCTGAATTCTCAAAGCCCCTTTCCAGAGATCTCAAATAAAAGATATTCGGCATACTTAAGGGTTGAAAAGCAATTACGTCAATCTGTTTTCCAGAAGATTCTTCTGAAAGAATCTCGAATCAGAACAGAAAAGAAAGCATTCCGTCATGCTATTAGAATAAATCATTTCCTGCATTCTTAAAGAACACTTCACAAAATATATGTTCTTAACTTCTAAATTCCGTATTTGGACTACTTAAATATTTTCCAATATTGACAGAGTCTATTAGCTGTGCAGTGTGTGTCATGTTTTTTCATAGCTGTTGCTTCCTATTACATGCTGCGAAAAGCTTTCTCGGGTATTAAAATGGGATTTTTGCATTCCAGACAAAGAAAAGTTTTTAAACTTAAAGGGGGGCGGAAATACTGTCGTGCATGGAAGTGGCAACATGTGTAATGTTATTTTCTAAAATTGTAAAATCTGGCCAATGAATTGTGTGCAGTGCTTGAAATGTAAGTTTGTGTGGAAAAATAAATATGCATAGGAGGATTTTCTGACGGAATAAAACGTCTTATTTATGAAGATCTAAAAATACGAGTTGCATTTGAAAATCCTAAAGGCAAGTGGCCATTTCGAGAAAGTAAACATTTGTTGTTTTTCAAAGCATATTGAAATACGATAAGCATTTGCTTATAACTTTTTTATGGAAATACGTTAGGCAGCAAACATTAAAAAGTTACGAAATAATTTAAGTAACCTTAATGCTTAGTAGTATATTTTAGATCAATAAAACTTCTTTAATGTATTTAATTTAGGAAATCATTTAAAACATTGTTTGTTTAGTCAATTCAAAAAGTATTTGAATAAAGTGAATTTAAAATTATGTTAAAAAAACGTTCATGTTAAGTTATTATTAAAAGTTTTTGGAAAAAAATTAAAATTAAATAATTAAATAATTATTAATTAAATAAAAGATAAAGTAAAGGAATCTTTTTTATTCTTTTCATCAGTTTACCATTCATTTTTTTACTCGTCATTTCATGCTTGCAGATATAATAGATTAGCAGTTTTAATTTATTGAAATTATTTTTCTATGTTAAAATAACATAAATAACTCTCTAATTTTCATATTTTTGTGGTGCTTCATCCATAATTTTATCAGAGTAATAGCTAAACAACACTACAATACTAAAGATACTACATCACACTAATTATTTTTATAAAATCGCAACTGATACAAGGTAAATATTTTTAAATAAAAAGTTAAGTATTAAAATTGCAAAACATTCTCATTTTAACTTATAAATTGCTGATATGCTCATGTCTTTAACTTGAAAGAATAATGCAGGCAGTTAGAAATAACAGAACAACGTAGCCTGTTATCTGGGAAAATGTAATCTGGGGGCATAACGGAATTGCCCCTCTGTTTTTCTCAAACTGTTCTGCATTCTGCTCTGTATTCTTAAAGACCCTTTCTGGAAATCTCAAATATTAGATGTTTCGGCATACTTAAGGTTAAAAACAAATACGTCAATCTGTTTTCTAGAAGCGTCTTCTGAAAGAATCTCGAATCAGAACAGAAAAGAAAGCATTCCGTCATGCTATTGAAATAAATCCTGTCCTACCTTTTAAAGAACTCTTCACAAAATATATGTACTTAACTTCTAAAATTCGAAGCATTCTTTTTTTTCTCCAGTTCGGAATACGCCAATCTTCGTCCATTTACATGCAAAAGCATCAGAAAGACAAACAGCAAAGAAAGTAAGCAAAAGTTACTTCCAATTTCTTCTTCATGCAGATGTCTTTGGAGTTCTTTCTCTTCCGTATTTGGACTACTTAAATCTTTTCCAATATTGACAGAGTCTGTTAACTGAGAGTGTGTGTATTTGTGTGTCATGTTTTTTTCATAGCTGTTGCTTTGTATTACATACTGTGGAAAGCTTACTCGGGTATTAAAATGGGATTTTTGCATTCCCAAAGAAGAAAAGTTTTTAAACTTAAAGGGTGGGAATATTGTCGTACATGGAAGTGGCAACATGTCTAATGTTTTTCTAAAATTTCAAAATCTGGCTATGAATTGTGTACAGTGCTCGAAATGTAAGTTTGTGTGGAAAAATAAATATGCATCGGAGGATTTTGCTGACGAAATAAAACGTCTTATTTATGAAGATTTAAAAACCCAAGTTCCATTTGAGAATTCTAAATGCAAGTGGCCATTTTGAGAAACCAAACATTGGTAGTTTTTCCAAGTATGTTGTAATATGATAAGCATTCACGTATTCAGTGAAATAAGTTAAGCAGGATTTAAAATTAAAAAGTTACGAATTACTTTATGTAAGTTTAATGCTAAATATATTTTAGATTAATAAAACTTTTATAATGAATTTAATTTAGAAAATCAACTAAAACTTACTTGTTTAATTATTAATCTAATTTCGAATCAATTTAAAATATATATGAAATACGTATATTAAAAATTCTGTTATAAATATGTTCAGATTAAGTTATTATTAAATGTTTTTGGAAAAAAAATATATAATCTAATATTGAAAATTTAATTAAATTATTGATAAAGAAAATGAATCGTAGATAATAGAAATGAATTACAGAGAAAGATATGAATATGTGTTTCACTGCTTCAGCAAGAACTAAAAATTACAAGTATAAAAAATTCAAAATTCCGTTATTCTGACGAATCATTAAAAGCTTTAATCTTTTATGTTAAAAAAATATTTATTTTTGTTTTAAGAAAAACGAATTTGAATTATATTTTTGTTTGCAATATTTTGTGTATTTCTTTTTAAAAATACAGATAAATTTTTCTTGTTAATAGATTATTATTGTTGAATCCGCTACTATTTATTTTCTTGAAGAACAATCTTGCAATGGCAGACAATATTGTTTCGAAGAAATATGTTTTTCTTTACTTCATCAAGAAATAAAAATTACAAGTACAAAAAAAACCCCTTTAAACTCTGTTATTCTAATGGATCATTAAATGCTTTAATCTTTTATGATTAAAAATATTTATGTTTAGTTTTAAGGAAAACGAATTTGAATTATATTTTTGTTTATAATATTTTGTGTATTTCTTTTTAAAAATACAGATACATTTTTCTTGTTAATTATTATTATTGTGGATCTGCTACTATTTATTCTCTTGAAGAACAACCTTGCAATATCAAACAATATTATTTTGAAGAAATATGTATTTCGTTGCTTCAGCAAGAACTAAAAATTACAAGTATAAAAAATTCAACATTAGAAATTCTGTTATTTTAACGAATCATTAAATTCTTTAATCTTTTGTGACTGAAAATATTTATACAATTTCTTTGACGAAAAAAACTAAAAAAAATAAATAAAATCATTTACATTTGAACATACAAAAATAATTAAAACTAAGATTGGAATGGAAGTAGCAGAAATAATTCGTTTTTCACCATTGTTTATTAAATAATTTTTAACAACAGTTTGAAATTGAATATATACATGATTACCGTGTTAGAACTGTTCTCATAATTTCTTTCTTCTTGAAATTTCAACAAAATTTTATTAACAACTTTAACAACATTTTAAAATTGAATGTATACATACTTATCGGGCTGGAACTGTTCTCAGAATTTCTTTTTCTTGAAATTTCAGAGAGAAATAAAAATGGGTCATCCAATCCTTTCTCTATAGGGCAATGTCAATAAAGGGAAGATGATAATGGTGAAGAATTTATGACATCTATAAAATAATGATCACTGTCGCTTGTTATCCATGCAAGTTCTTAGCTTTCGTTCTAAGAGTTTCTTTTGACATAGGAATATAAAGCCGCTCATTTTTCTAACTTTTTGGATTTCTTTATTTAAAACTATTATTAATTTTTGCATAATATCTTAATCGAAATAAAATAATAATTTTTTATTTATTAATAACATTTGATTTATTATAGTTTTTATTCAACTTAATACATTACTGTATTTTGTGGCAGACTGATCATGTCTTCTACACTAATATCCATTTTATTAACATAAAAACGATAATCACATATTATTATTTATTAGAAAAAAATATAATTCCAGAAAGTTCCTAATTTTTTTTTTCCTAAATAATAGATTGCGGATGGGAACTAACACAGTAGAGAACAATTATTGATGAATATCTATTACAACCAAATAAATGATTTTTATCATAGAAAAATAATTTTAATAAAATAAATTTTCAATTCGATTGAAAATGATAAACATAAAATGATCAGTAAAAATATAAACGGAAAACATTAAATAAAAGAATCTATTTTCTTTATCTGTGATTTAATTAGATTTTTAATATTAAATTTAATTTTTTTTTTCATATAAATTTAGTGATAATGTAACATGAACATATTTATAACAGAATTTTTAAATGTACTTTGATTCCTATTATTGTATTTTTATTCAAATTCAGTTAAACAAGCAGTGTTTTAATTGATTTCCTAAATTAAATCCATTAAAAAAGTTTTATTATTTTAAAACATATTTAGCATTAAAGTTATTTATAATAATTCGTAATTTTTTAATGTTACATCTTGCTTAACTTACTTCGAAGAAATAGTTGTAAGCGAATGCTTATCATATTTCAAAATACTTCGAAAAACTACCAATGTTTACTTTCTCAAAATGGCCACTTGCATTTAGAATTTCAAAATACAACTAGTATTTTTAAATCTTCGTAAATAAGACGTTTTATTCCATCAGCAAAATCCTCCGATGCATATTTATTTTTCCACACAAACTTACATTTCGAGCACTGTACGCAATTCATAGCCAGATTTTGAAATTTTAGAAAAACATTAAACATGTTGCCATTTCCATGTACGACAATATTCCCACCCTTTAAGTTTAAAAACTTTTCTTCTTTGCGAATGCAAAACTCCCATTTTAATACCCGAGAAAGCTTTCCACAGTATGTAATACAAAGCAACAGCTATGAAAAAAACATGACACACAAATACACACACTCTCAGTTAACAGACTCTGTCAATATTGGAAAAGATTTAAGTAGTCCAAATACGGAAGAGAAAGAACTCCAAAGACATCTGCATGAAGAAGAGATTGGAAGTAACTTTTGCTTACTTTCTTTGCTGTTTGTCTTCCTGATGCTTTTGCATGTAAATGGACTAAGATTGGCATATTCCGAACTGGGAAGAAAAAAAAGCGTCGGATTTTAGAAGTTAAGTACATATATTTTGTGGAAGTGTTCTTTAAGAAGGCAGGAAAGAATTCATTCTAACAGCATGACGGAATGCTTTCTTTTCTGTTCTGATTCGAGATTCTTTCAGAAGACGGTTCTAGAAAACAGATTGATTTAATTGTTTTCAACCTTAAGTACGCCGAAACATCTTTTATTTGAGATCTCTAGAAAGGGGCTTTGAGAATACCGAACTCAATGCAGAGTTTTGGAGAACAATTCTGTTATGCCCCCAGGCGTCGTTGTTCCTTTATTTCTAACTGCCTGCGTTACTCTTTCAAGTTAAGGAAATGAAAAAGAAAAGAGCATATCAGCAATTTATAAACTAAAATGTGAATAGTCTGCAATTTTAATAAATAAATTTTAATTTAAAAATACTTACCTTGTGTAAATTACGATAATTTAAAAACTAATTAGTATTATTTAGTATTCATTTTTATTTGCTATCGGTTTAAAATAATTATATCTTCTTGCAGTTTTAACAGCATTTTATTAACAATTATTAACAACATTTTAAAATTGAATATACACATCATTTGCGTGTTAGAACTGTTCTCGCAGTTTTTTCTTCTTGAAATTTCAACAATATTTATTAACAAATTTAACAATATTGTAAAATTGAATGTATTCATAATTTTCATGTTAGAACTGTTCTCACGGTTTCTTCCTTATTGAAATTTCAACAACATTTTATTAACAATTTTTAACAACATTTTAACTAGTCATGCCTTCAGACTAGCCTCCATACTGATTTCATTTTATTCACATAAAAATTTAATCAAATATTATTATTTATTAAAAAAAAAATACGTTTTCATGAAATTCCTAATTCCGTTTTTTCCCTAAACAACAGATTGCGGATGGGAATTAATACAGCAGATGAAAAATAATAACAGATATCTATCCCGAACAAATAACGGATTTTTACCATAGAAAAACAATTTTAATAAAATAAATATGCAAATCGATTAAATCTGTTCAACAAAAAATGATGAGAAAAACATAAATGGAATGTATTAAAAAAACGATTTATTTTCTTGATCTTTGATTTAATTAAATTTTTAATATCCAATTTCATTTTTTTTCAGATAAATTTAATAATAACTTAACACGAACATATTCATAACAGAATTTTATACGTACTTTATGCATATACTTTTAAAATTGATTCGAAATTAGGTTATGTAATTAAACAAACAATGTTTTAATTGATTTCTAAAATTAAATTCATTAAAAAAGTTTTAATAATATCAGATACATTTAGCATTAAAGTTAGTTAAAATAATTCGTAACATTTTTTAATGTTAAAATCCTGCTTAACTTATTTCCATGAAACAGATATAAGCGAATGCTTATCATATTTTAAAATACTTCGAAAAACTACTAATGTTTGCTGTCTCAAAATGGCTACTTGCATTTTAGAACTTTCAAATGCAGTCGTATTTATAAATCTTCTTAAATAAGACGTTTTATTTCGTCAGCAAAATCCTCCTATGTATATTTATTTTTCCACACAAACTTACATTTCAAGCACTGTACACAATTCATAGCAAAGATTTTGAAATTTTAGAAAAACGTTAGACATGTTGCCACTTCCAAGTAAGACACTATTCCCCCTTTAAGTTGAACTTTTCTTCTTTGCGAAGGCAAAAATCCCATTTTAATACCCGAGAAAGCTTTGCAGCATGTAATAGGAAGCAATAGCTATCAAAAAAACATACACACAAACACACAGCTAGCAGACTCTGTCAATATTGGAAAAGATTTAAGTAGTCCAAATACGGAAGAGAAAGAACTCCAAAGATATCTGCATGAAGAAGAGATTTAAAGTAACTTTTGCTTACTTTCTTTGCTGTTTGTCTTTCTGATCTTTTGCATGTAAATGGACTAAGATTGGCATATTCCGAACTGGGAAAAAAAGAATGCGTCGGAATTTAGAAGTTAAGTACATATATTTTGTGAAATGTTCTTTAAGAAGGCAGGAAAGGATTTATTCTAATAGAATGACGGAATGCTTTCATTTCTGTTCTGATTCGAGATTTTTTCAGAAGACGCTTCTAGAAAACAGATTGACGTAATTGTTTTCAACCTTACGTACGCGGAAACATGCAGACTCAATGCAGAGTTTAGGAGAACAATTCCGTTATGCCCCCAGGCGTCGTTGTTCCTTTATTTCTAACTGCCTGCGTTACTCTTTCAAGTTAAGGAAATGAAAAAGAAATGAGCATATCGGCAATTTATAAACTAAAATGTGAATAGTCTGCAATTTTAATAAATAAATTTTAATTTAAAAATACTTACCTTGTGTAAATTACGATCATTTAAAAACTAATTAGTATTATTTAGTATTTATTTTTATTTACTATCGGTTTAAAATAATTATTTCTTCTTGCAATTTTAACAGCATTTTATTAACATTTATTAACAGCATTTTAAAATTGAATATATACCTTATTTTCATGTTAGAACTGTTCTCACAGTTTCCTTCTACATGAAATTTCAACAATATTTATTAACAAGTTTAACAATATTGTAAAATTGAATGTATTCATAATTTTCATGTTAGAACTGTTCTCACAGTTTCTTCCTTCTGGAAATTTCAACAACATTTTATTAACAATTTTTAACAACATTTTAACTAGTCATGCCTTCAGACTAGCCTCCATACTGCATTCATTTTATTCACATAAAAATTTAATCAAATATTATTATTTATTAAAAAAAAAAATACGATTCCATGAAATTCCTAATTCCGTTTTTTCCCTAAACAACAGATTGCGGATGGGAATTGATACAGCAGATGAAAAATAATAACAGATATCTATCCCAAACAAATAACGGTTTTTTACCATGGAAAAATAATTTTAATAAAATAAATATGCAAATCGATTAAATCTGTTAAACAAAAAATGATGAGTAAAAACATAAATGGAATGTATTAAAAAAACGATTTTCTTTCTTGATTTTTGATATAATTAAATTTTTAATAATTAATTTTTATTTAATTTAATTTTTTTTTCAGATAAATTTAATAATAACTTAACACGAACATATTTATAACAGAATTTTATACGTACTTTATGCATATACTTTTAAAATTGATTCAAAATTAGGTTATGTAATTAAACAAACAATGTTTTAATTGATTTCTAAAATTAAATTTATTAAAAAAGTTTTATTAATATCAGATACATTTAGCATTAAAGTTAGTTAAAATAATTCGTAACATTTTTTAATGTTAAAATCCTGCTTAACTTATTTCCAAGAAACAGATATAAGCGAATGCTTATCATATTTTAAAATACTTCGAAAAACTACTAATGTTTGCTGTCTCAAAATGGCTACTTGCATTTTAGAACTTTCAAATGCAGCCCGTATTTATAAATCTTCTTAAATAAGACGTTTTATTTCGTCAGCAAAATCCTCCTATGTATATTTATTTTTCCACACAAACTTACATTTCAAGCACTGTACACAATTCATAGCAAAGATTTTGAAATTTTAGAAAAACGTTAGACATGTTGCCACTTCCATGTAAGACACTATTCCCTCCTTTAAGTTGAACTTTTCTTCTTTGCGAAGGCAAAAATCCCATTTTAATACCCGAGAAAGCTTTGCGCAGCTTGTAATAGGAAGCAACCGCTATCAAAAAACATACACACAAACACACAGCTAGCAGACTCTTTCAATATTGGAAAAAGATTTAAGTAGTCCAAATACGGAAGAGAAAGAACTCCAAAGACATCTGCATGAAGAAGAGATTTAAAGTAACTTTTGCTTACTTTCTTTGCTGTTTGTCTTTCTGATCTTTTGCATGTAAATGGACTAAGATTGGCATATTCCGAACTGGGAAAAAAAGAATGCGTCGGAATTTAGAAGTTAAGTACATATATTTTGTGAAATGTTCTTTAAGAAGGCAGGAAAGGATTTATTCTAATAGAATGACGGAATGCTTTCATTTCTGTTCTGATTCGAGATTTTTTCAGAAGACGCTTCTAGAAAACAGATTGACGTAATTGTTTTCAACCTTAAGTATGCCGAACATCTTTCATTTGAGGTCTGTACAAAGGGGCTTTGACAATGCAGAGTTTTTGAAAACAATTCCGTTATGCCCCCAGACGACGTTGTTCCTTTATTCCTAACTGCCTGCATTACTCTTTCAAGTTAAGGAAATGAAAAAGAAATGAGCATATCAGCAATTTATAAACTAAAATGTGAATATTCTGCAATTTTAATCAATAAATATTAATTTAAAAATACTTACCTTGTGTAAATTACGATAATTTAAAAACTAATTAGTATTATTTAGTATTCATTTTTATTTGCTATCGGTTTAAAGTAATTATATCTTCTTGCAATTTTAACAGCATTTTATTAACATTTATTAACAACATTTTAAAATTGAATATACACATCATTTGCGTGTTAGAACTGTTCTCGCAGTTTTTTCTTCTTGAAATTTCAATAATATTTATTAACAAATTTAACAATATTGTAAAATTGAATGTATTCATAATTTTCATGTTAGAACTGTTCTCACGGTTTCTTCCTTATTGAAATTTCAACAACATTTTATTAACAATTTTTAACAACATTTTAACTAGTCATGCCTTCAGACTAGCCTCCATACTGATTTCATTTTATTCACATAAAAATTTAATCAAATATTATTGTTTATTAGAAAAAAATACGATTCCATAAAGTTCCTAATTCCGTTTTTTTTTCCCTAAACAACAGATTGCGGATGGGAATTAATATAGCAGATGAAAAATAATAACAAACATCTATCCCAACCAAATAACTGATTTTTACCATTGAAAAATAATTTTAATAAAATAAATATGCAAATCGATTAAATCTGTTCAACAAAAAATGATGAGAAAAACATAAATGGAATGTATTAAAAAACGATTTATTTTCTTGATCTTTGGTTTAATTAAATTTTTAATATCCAATTTCATTTTTTTTCAGATAAATTTAATAATAACTTAACACGAACATATTTGTAACAGAATTTTAAATGTACTTTATGCATATACTTTTAAAATTGGATCAAAATTAGGTTATGTAATTAAACAAATAATGTTTTAATTTCTAAAATTAAATTCATTAAAAAAGTTTTATTAATATCAGATACATTTAGCATTAAAGTTAGTTAAAATAATTCGTAACATTTTTTAATGTTAAAATCCTGCTTAACTTATTTCCAAGAAACAGATATAAGCGAATGCTTATCATATTTTAAAATACTTCGAAAAACTACTAATGTTTGCTGTCTCAAAATGGCTACTTGCATTTTAGAACTTTCAAATGCAGCCCGTATTTATAAATCTTCTTAAATAAGACGTTTTATTTCGTCAGCAAAATCCTCCTATGTATATTTATTTTTCCACACAAACTTACATTTCAAGCACTGTACACAATTCATAGCAAAGATTTTGAAATTTTAGAAAAACGTTAGACATGTTGCCACTTCCATGTAAGACACTATTCCCTCCTTTAAGTTGAACTTTTCTTCTTTGCGAAGGCAAAAATCCCATTTTAATACCCGAGAAAGCTTTGCGCAGCTTGTAATAGGAAGCAACCGCTATCAAAAAAACATACACACAAACACACAGCTAGCAGACTCTTTCAATATTGGAAAAGATTTAAGTAGTCCAAATACGGAAGAGAAAGAACTCCAAAGACATCTGCATGAAGAAGAGATTTAAAGTAACTTTTGCTTACTTTCTTTGCTGTTTGTCTTTCTGATCTTTTGCATGTAAATGGACTAAGATTGGCATATTCCGAACTGGGAAAAAAAGAATGCGTCGGAATTTAGAAGTTAAGTACATATATTTTGTGAAATGTTCTTTAAGAAGGCAGGAAAGGATTTATTCTAATAGAATGACGGAATGCTTTCATTTCTGTTCTGATTCGAGATTTTTTCAGAAGACGCTTCTAGAAAACAGATTGACGTAATTGTTTTCAACCTTAAGTATGCCGAACATCTTTCATTTGAGGTCTGTACAAAGGGGCTTTGACAATGCAGAGTTTTTTGAAAACAATTCCGTTATGCCCCCAGACGACGTTGTTCCTTTATTCCTAACTGCCTGCATTACTCTTTCAAGTTAAGGAAATGAAAAAGAAATGAGCATATCAGCAATTTATAAACTAAAATGTGAATATTCTGCAATTTTAATCAATAAATATTAATTTAAAAATACTTACCTTGTGTAAATTACGATAATTTAAAAACTAATTAGTATTATTTAGTATTCATTTTTATTTGCTATCGGTTTAAAAGTAATTATATCTTCTTGCAATTTTAACAGCATTTTATTAACATTTATTAACAACATTTTAAAATTGAATATACACATCATTTGCGTGTTAGAACTGTTCTCGCAGTTTTTTCTTCTTGAAATTTCAATAATATTTATTAACAAATTTAACAATATTGTAAAATTGAATGTATTCATAATTTTCATGTTAGAACTGTTCTCACGGTTTCTTCCTTATTGAAATTTCAACAACATTTTATTAACAATTTTTAACAACATTTTAACTAGTCATGCCTTCAGACTAGCCTCCATACTGATTTCATTTTATTCACATAAAAATTTAATCAAATATTATTGTTTATTAGAAAAAAATACGATTCCATAAAGTTCCTAATTCCGTTTTTTCCCTAAACAACAGATTGCGGATGGGAATTAATATAGCAGATGAAAAATAATAACAAACATCTATCCCAACCAAATAACTGATTTTTACCATTGAAAAATAATTTTAATAAAATAAATATGCAAATCGATTAAATCTGTTCAACAAAAAATGATGAGAAAAACATAAATGGAATGTATTAAAAAACGATTTATTTTCTTGATCTTTGGTTTAATTAAATTTTTAATATCCAATTTCATTTTTTTTCAGATAAATTTAATAATAACTTAACACGAACATATTTGTAACAGAATTTTAAATGTACTTTATGCATATACTTTTAAAATTGGATCAAAATTAGGTTATGTAATTAAACAAATAATGTTTTAATTTCTAAAATTAAATTCATTAAAAAAGTTTTATTAATATCAGATATATTTAGCATTAAAGTTAATTAAAATAATTCGTAACATTTTTTAATGTTAAATCCTGCTTAACTTATTTCCATGAAACAGTTGTAAGCGAATGATTATCATATATTTTTAAATACTTTGAAAAAAATACCAATGTTTACTGTTTCAAAATGGCCACTTGCATTTAGAACATTGCGAATACAAATGCAACTCGTATTTTTAAATCCTCATAAATAAGATATTTTATTTCGTCAGCAAAATCCTCCGATGCATATTTATTTTTCCACACAAACTTACATTTCAAGCACTGCACGCAATTCATAGCCAGACTTCGAAATTTTAGAAAAAACATTAGACATGTTGCCATTTCCATGTACGACAACACTATTCCCCCTTTAAGTTTAAAAACTTTTCTTCTTTGCAAATGCAAAAATCCCATTTTAATACCCGAGAAAGCTTTGCGCAGCTTGTAATAGGAAGCAACAGCTATGAAAAACACACACACACGCAGCTAACAGACTCTGTCAATATTGGAAAAGATTTAAGTAGTCCAAATACGGAAGAGAAAGAACTCCAAAGACATCTGCATGAAGAACAGATCGGAAGTAACTTTTGCTTACTTTCTTTGCTGTTTGTCTTTCTGGTGCTTTTGCATGTAAATGGACTAAGATTGGCATATTCCGAACTGGGAAAAAAAGAATGCGTCGGAATTTAGAAGTTAAGTACATATATTTTGTGATATGTTCTTTAAGAAGGCAGGAAAGGATTTATTCTAATAGAATGACGGAATGCTTTCATTTCTGTTCTGATTCGAGATTTTTTCAGAAGACGCTTCTAGAAAACAGATTGACGTAATTGTTTTCAACCTTAAGTATGCCGAACATCTTTCATTTGAGATCTGTACAAAGGGGCTTTGACAATGCAGAGTTTTTGAAAACAATTCCGTTATGCCCCCAGGCGACGTTGTTCCTTTATTCCTAACTGCCTGCATTACTCTTTCAAGTTAAGGAAATGAAAAAGAAATGAGCATATCAGCAATTTATAAACTAAAATGGGAATATTCTGCAATTTTAATCAATAAATATTAATTTAAAAATACTTACCTTGTGTAAATTACGATAATTTAAAAACTAATTAGTATTATTTAGTATTCATTTTTATTTGCTATCGGTTTAAAGTAATTATATCTTCTTGCAATTTTAACAGCATTTTATTAACATTTATTAACAACATTTTAAAATTGAATATACACATCATTTGCGTGTTAGAACTGTTCTCGCAGTTTTTTCTTCTTGAAATTTCGACTATATATTTGTTAACAAATTTAACAATATTGTAAAATTGAATGTATTCATAATTTTCATGTTAGAACTGTCCTCACGGTTTCTTCCTTATTAAAATTTCAACAACACTTTATTAACAATTTTTAACAACATTTTAACTAGTCATGCCTTCAGACTAGCCTCCATACTGATTTCATTTTATTCACATAAAAATTTAATCAAATATTATTGTTTATCAGAAAAAAATACGATTCCATAAAGTTCCTAATTCCGTTTTTTCCCTAAACAACAGATTGCGGATGGGAATTGATACAGCAGATGAAAAATAATAAAAAATGTCTATCCCAACCAAATAACTGATTTTTACCATTGAAAAATAATTTTAATAAAATAAATACGCAAATCGATTCAATCTGTTCAACAAAAAATGATGAGAAAAACTTAAATGGAATGTATTAAAAAAACGATTTATTTTCTTGATCTTTGATTTAATTAAATTTTTAATATCCAATTTCATTTTTTTTCAGATAAATTTAATAATAACTTAACACGAACACATTTGTAACAGAATTTTAAATGTACTTTATGCATATACTTTTAAAATTGGATCAAAATTAGGTTATGTAATTAAACAAATAATGTTTTAATTTCTAAAATTAAATTCATTAAAAAAGTTTTATTAATATCAGATATATTTAGCATTAAAGTTAATTAAATAGTTAATTCGTAATTGTAAGTTAATTCGTAACATTTCTTAATGTTAAATCCTGCTTAACTTATTTCCATGAAACAGTTGTAAGCGAATGATTATCATATATTTTTAAATACTTTGAAAAAAATACCAATGTTTACTGTTTCAAAATGGCCACTTGCATTTAGAACATTGCGAATACAAATGCAACTCGTATTTTTAAATCCTCATAAATAAGATATTTTATTTCGTCAGCAAAATTCTCCGATGCATATTTATTTTTCCACACAAACTTACATTTCAAGCACTGCACGCAATTCATAGCCAGACTTTGAAATTTTAGAAAAAACATTAGACATGTTGCCATTTCCATGTAAGACAACACTATTCCCCCCTTTAAGTTAAAAAACTTTTCTTCTTTGCAAATGCAAAAATCCCATTTTAATACCCGAGAAAGCTTTGCGCAGCTTGTAATAGGAAGCAACAGCTATGAAAAACACACACACACACGCAGCTAACAGACTCTGTCAATATTGGAAAATATTTAAGTAGTCCAAATAAGGAAGAGAAAGAACTCCAGACATCTGCATGAAGAAGAGATTGGAAGTAACTTTTGCTTACTTTCTTTGTTGTTTGTCTTTCTGGTGCTTTTGCATGTAAATGGACTAAGATTGGCGTATTCCGAACTGAGGAAAAAAGAATGCAGCGGATTTTAGAAGTTAAGTATATATATTTCGTGAAGTGTTCTTTAAGCAGGCAGGAAAGAATTTATTCTAATAGCATGACGGAATGCTTTCTTTTCTGTTCTGATTCAAGATTCTTTCAGAAGACGCTTCTGGAAAACAGATTGACGTAATTGTTTTCACCTTTAAGTATGCCGAAACATCTTTTATTTGAGATCTCTAGTAAGGGGTTTTGAGAATGCAGAACAGTTAGAGAAAAACAGAAGAACAATTCCGTTATGCCCCCAGGCGACGTTGTTTGTTTATTAAATGAAAAAAAAATGAGCTTATCAGCAATTCATAAGCTGAAATGGAATATACTGCAATTTTAATAACTGAATTTTAATTTTAAAAATACTTACCTTGCATAAATTACAATCTTTTAAAACTAATTAGTGTTATTTAATTATTTATTTTTAATTTTTAATGCAGACTAGAACAGTGCCGTGAATTGCCGTATTGCCGTGTTAGAGAACAATTCCAACACGGCAATCGTATATACATTCAGTTTTAAAATGTTGTTAAAAATTAGTTAAATAAACAATGATGATAAAATTATTTTTGCTACTTCCGTTCCTATCTCTTAATTTTAATTATTTTTTGTGAATTTCATGTAATTATTCTTATTTTTTAAGTTTGCCCCTTGATCGGATGGTAAAGTATACTAGGACCAGTAAGCGTATTTTATTAACAATTTTTAACAGCATTTTAAAATTGAATGTATGCATGATTTCCCCGTTAGAACTGTTCTTATAGTTTCTTTCATCTTGAAACTTTAACAACATTTTATTAGCAACTTTAACAACATTTTAAAATTGACTGTATACAGGATTACCTTGTTGGAACTGTTCTCATAGTTTCTTTCTTTTTGAAATTTCAGTAATCAGAGAAAAATAATCATGTAATCCTAGTTCGGTACAGCAATTCCAATAGAGGTAAGATCGTAATGGGGAAGAATTTATGACATCTATAAAATAATGATCACTGTCGCTTGCTCTCCATGCAAGTTCTTAGCTTCCGTTCTAAAAATTTCTTTTGACATAGGAATATAAAGCCGCTTATTTTTCACACTTTTTGGATTTTTTTATTTAAAGCTATTATTAATTTTTGCATAATATCTTAATCGAAATAAAATAATTATTTTTTATTTAATAATAACATTTGATATATTATAGTTTTTATTCAACTTATTTAATTTTAAAGTAAAAAAAAAAAATCATCAAAATAAAAATTTCAATTATCAAGGAATTATTATTAAAAATTACATTTTTATTTGAATAATTGGGTTAATGTTTATGAAATTAAATATTTAGTTGTTATTGCCTGTTTGCAATATAGAAGCACTAAATATTCACTTGTAAGATAAATTTTCATTGATTAGAAGTAAAACTAAATGTAAGCGTACATTGTCTTTTAATGTATATACATTACTGTATTTTGTGTCAGACTGATCATGTCCTCTACACTAATATCCTTTTATTAACATAAAAACGATAATCAAATATTATTATTTATTAGAAAAAATGTAATTCCAGGAAGTTCCTAATTCCTTTTTCCCTAAATAATAGATTGCGGATGAGAATTAATACAGTAGAAAACAACTATTAAGGAATAGCTATCCCAACCTAATGACTGATTTTTATCATAGAAAAATAATTTTAATAAAATAAATTTTCAAATCGATTAAATATAGTAAACAAAAAAGATGAGTAAAAATATAAATGGAAAACATTAAAAAAAAATTATTTTCTTTATCTGTGATTTAATTAGATTTTTAATATTCAATTTAAATTTTTTTCCGATAAATTTAATGATAATTTATCATGAACATATTTATAACCGAATTTTAAATGTACTTTTATTCATATTATTGTATTTCTATTCAAATTCAGTTAAACAAACAATGTTTTCATTGATTTCCTAAATTAAATCCATTCAAAAAGTTTTATTAATCTAAAATATATTTATTATTAAAGTTATTTTAAATAATTCGTAACTTTTTAACGTTAAATCCTGCTTGACTTATTTCCATGAAACAGATATAAGCGAATGGTTATCAAATTTCAAAATACTTTGGAAAACTACCAATGTTTACTTTCGCAAAATGGCCACTTGCATTTAGAATTTCGAAATGCAACTTGTATTTTTAAATCTTCATAAATAAGATGTTTATTTCGTCGGCAAAATCCTCAGATGCATATTTATTTTTCCACACAAACTTTCGCACTGTACACAATTCATTGCCAGATTTTGAAATTTTAAAACAACATTAGACAGGTTGCCATTTCCATGTACGACACTATTCCCTCCCCTCTTTAAGTTTAAAAACTTTTCTTCTTTGGGAATTCAAAAATCCCATTTTAATACCCGAGAAAGCTTTGCGCAGCATGTAATAGGAAGCAACAGCTATGAAAAAAACATGACACACAAACAGTCACAGCTAACAGACTCTGTCAATATTGGAAAAGATTTAAGTAGTCCAAATACCGAAGAGAAAGAACTCCAAAGACATCTGCATGAAGAAGAGATTGGAAGTAACTTTTGCTTACTTTCTTTGCTGTTTGTCTTTCTGATGCTTTTGCATGTAAATGGACTAAGATTGACATATTCCGAGCTGGGAAAAAAAATGCGTCGAATTTTAGAAGTTAAGTACATATATTCTGTGAAGTGTTCTTTAAGAAGGCAGGAAAGAATTTATTTTTATAGCATGACGGAATACTTCCTTTTCTGTTCTGATTCGAGATTCTTTCAGAAGACGTTTCTAGAAAACAGATTGACGTAATTATTTTCAACCTTAAATATGCCGAACATCTTTTATTTGAGATCCTTAGAAAGGGGTTTTGAGAACAGTTAGAGAAAAACAGAAGGACAATTCCATTATGCCCCAGGCGAAGTTGTTTAGTTAATTCTAACTGCCTGCATTGCTCTTTCAAGTTAAAGAAATGAACATTTCAGCAATTTATAAGCTAAAGTATGAATGTTCTGCAATTTTAATAACATTTTAATTCAAAAATGCTTGTCTTGCATCAAATACGATCTTTTAAAAATATTAGTGTTATTTAGTATTTTTAGCATTGTAGTATTATTTAAAACAGCTACTACACTTATAAGAGTAAGGATGAAGTACCACAAAAATATGAAAATTAGAGAGTTATCTTGTTTATTTTAACATAGAGTAGTAATTTTAATAAAATAGATCTACAAATAGATTACATCTGGTAAGCATGAAATGATCAGTAAACACATGAATGGTAAACTGATGAGAAGAAAAAAAAAGATTTTTTTTTTTTAACTTCTATTTAATTAAATTTTGAATATACAATGTAAATTTTTTTTACAAAAACATTTAATAATAATTTAACGTGAACATATTTATAACAGAATTTTAAATGTACTTTATTCATATAGTTTTTAAATTGACTAAACACACAATGTTTTAATTGATTTTCTAAATTAAATCCATTAAAGAAGTTTTATTAATCTCAAATATGTTTAGCATTAAAATTACTTAAAATAATTCGTAATTTTTTTAATTCGTAATTGGAAAAGTTTTAAGTAGTCCAAAGTCCAAATACGGAAGGGAAAGAACTCCAAAGACATCTGCATGAAGAAGAGATTGGAAGTAACTTTTGCTTACTTTCTCAGCTGTTTGTCTTTCTGGTGCTTTTGCATGTAAATGGACAAAGATTGGCATATTTCGAACTGGGAAAAAAGAATGCATCGGATTTTAGAAGTTAAGTACATATATTTTGTGAAGTGTTCTTTAAGAAGGTAGAAAGGATTTATTCTAATAGCATGACGGAATGCTTTCTTTTGTGTTCTGATTCGAGATTCTTTCAGAAGACGCTTCTGGATATCAGATTGACGTAATTGTTTACAACCTTAAGTATGCCGAAACATTTTTTTATTTGAGGGGCTTTGAGAATACAGAGAGATGCAGAGTTTTGAAGAACAATCCCGTTATGCCCCCAGGCGACGTATGTTCTTTATTTCTAACTGCGTGCGTTACTCTTTCAAGTTAAGGAAATGAAAAAGAAATGAGCATATCAGCAATTCATGAACTAAAATGTGAATATTCTGCAATTTTAATAAATGATTTTTAATTTTAAAAATACTTATATTGCATAAATTACGATCTTTTAAAAAGTAATTAGTATTATTTAGCATTTATTTATTTTTTTTTATTGACAGACTATATGGGCTTAAAATAATTATTTAAATGAACGATCTTGAAAAACTAATTAATTTTATTACTTTCATTCCTATTTCTTAATTTCAAATAATTTTTTTTTAATTCCACGTAATTACTGTTATTTTTTTAAGTCTGCTACTTAGTAGATGACCACTTATGAGTGAAAAAGTGGAATCAAAGTTGATGATTAGTATTTTATCAAATAGGTCTTACATAAATTCTATTTTAGATTCCGTAGCATATCTTTGAACTACGTGCCTCTTGGGTAGTGCTAAATGATTAACAGTATGGCAGCCCTTGCTTATGGCATAAAGATTAACTATCTCCCAGCTGCATTAGAACAACAAGATTACAGTTTTCAAAATTAAATTTTAAAATTTCATAGAAAAATTCCTATGCATTTATGTTTAAAAATTATTATTTATCCTAATGTTAATAATTATAATAAAATAATAAATCTTATATGTAAAGTTGAACAATATTTATGCCTTTGTATTCTTACTATAATTTGTAACACTAATAAAATCGAAACTTTTTTTCTCTCACTAACGTATGGTCCAGTGATAAAATTCACAGCTAGCATACAGCAACACTCAAATTCTAATGTGTCTGCATCATCTGTTGTAATCAGTACTTCCAGAAACGAGGTTTGGTTTGTCTTTCTACGGTCTTTTTTTTCATACTTTGGGCTAATAAGGCCGAAAACTACAGTTTAACGTGGATTCCTAACCACTAACAAAACTAGTCATGCCAGGATGCAAACCTGAAGCATGGGGTAGTAAGCGAGCCAGAGCGTTACCCATCAGGCCATTGCCATCAACCAATGGCCATCAGGCCATTTCAGAAACGAGGAGATTTGACAACAATTAGCATTGCTGATGCAAAATGTCTTATATAATCAGTTAAACTGCATGATGGTAATTTTCTCTCGAAAGAGGTACAAATAAGGTACAGTTACCCTTAAAAGTCCTCACAGAAGGTACTTTTTGCCTCATTATCGCTTATCGTTGAACTTTTCATGTCAAATATCAGTACAAGTTGAGTTAACTACGAGTTAATTTTAATATACAAAAAATAAATCCATTATATATTTGTCTGATGTAAAGCCAAAAATGACAATTTTGCAGTTAATATTTTTATTTAATCAAATCTGTCAATTTTAATAAAAGCAATCAATTACAATCAAGCCAATGCTTCACTACTTAGAAATATGAAGATTAAGGGATAGTGTAATGCTTCACTACTTAGAAATATGAAGATTAAGGGATAGTGTAATCAAATGAACGCAAAAGAATATATACATCTATATTTTTTCTAAACGAAATTTACCAACATAATATATATAGTATTATTGGAGCCTGATGGCCGAGTGACTAGCGCTCTGACTCTCAGTACCACAGGCTCAAGTCCCGGCGGCGCCATGGATGCTTGTAGTGGTTCGGAAACCACCTTAAACATAAGTCCCAGTATAATATGATTGCTGCGCGTAGCATTGACAACCTTACTCCTGTAAAAATCAAAACATCTTATGTTTCGGAATCTGCCAGTAAGCAGACGGCCTTGGTTTACCAAAGGCCTGTTGCACCAATGAAGAAGAAGAATATATATCATGATACTTATTCAAGTTCAGACACGTCTACTTATAAGTAACAGCAAAATTTCCAACATTTTGATTACAAATAAAGCAACATAATTTAACTATTTATTAAAACATAAAATTAGAATTTTTAATTTTTAGATAAATTCCATTGTCTGATTCTTTTTTAAAAAAAAGTAAAAGAGGAAAAATATTGAGAACAATCTTTATTTTTAAACCGCAAAGCAATTATTACATTGTTGATTTTTAATCTTTAACTGGGAGGGGGGACTCTAAATATGTACTCAATCGAAACGTTATTTGATTTTCAAATTAATTTGTCTTATTTACATTTTATATAACGTAGGAAAAATTTTCTTTTCATAAAAATAAGAATAAAACATAAATAGAGAATTGAACATTAAATGTAATTAAGAAAATTTAAATAAATATTTATTCATAAGAGGCACATAATTTCTGAATAATTATTTTAAAATAATTTTATAACTTAAAAATAATGCTTCAACGATCAAAAATGAACTTAATTCTAAATATTACACTAATTAGTCGCTTAAAATAATTTTTAAACTTTGTTTAAATATCTTTTATGCTTCAATTATTTTAACAATACTTTTGTTGCGCAAAGTGAATAAATTAATTTAATTACTTTGACGCTAACAGATTAAAGAATTATTTTAAAAGTAATATATTATTTTAAAAAATAATTAGGAAATTGTTGAAGTATTTAGAACAATATATTTTTTTTTTCATTAAAAATATTGATTAAAATTCTCTTCTCAAATATTATTCAGATGATTTTGATATAAATTTAACTATAAATTATAATCATCAAATGAAATTATATATTTTTATTTCTCTCAGAATATATATATGTTTAACTTTTAGGGAAAATATTAAAATAAAAATGTTTACATATTAAACATTTCAGTTATCAGATGATTTCAACAGAAATTTATAATTGTTATTTATCAGAAATTTATAATGTTATAATTATTTTTAAATTTTTTATCGTTATTTTTGCATTACCTTCTTAAGCTGAAGTTCTTTTTTATTTATTTTGCATTTCTGCGTATAAGTTGAAAAGGACTATTTAATATAAACAAAGTAATTTTTTAAAAAGGGAAATTTAAAAAAATTTTATAAATTTATTAAATTTTAAAACATCGTTCTTGTAAAAAAGAACACCCATGCATTTAAAATATTCTTTTATACATTTTAAGTTCAAAATTTTTCATTTAAATAATTAATCGAATTTATGATTAAAAAAAGTATTTTTTTAAATTGATACTATGTTACAATTAAGAAATTATTTAGTGTTCCATTTCTTAATATTTAAAATTAATGATATTTGCAAGAGATAATGTAAATAACGAAGAGATGGGATATGGCCAGTGAAGTACTGAAGCTGGGGCTGTAATTAGCTGTAATTGGCTTTCTCGGACAGTTAGAGATAGGAAGCATAGGAATTTGTCTGGAGATAGGGACGCTGTTCTCGTAAAAGCACCGCAGCTTTTGTGGTGACAGGTGAGCTTCTGTTGGCCCTTGCAAATTCAAGGGAGAGGGTGTGATTTTCGTGCTGGTTCATACATATATCCGGAGTAGGTCTCCAAGGCGAACAGCCTCTAGCAAATAGAACAAAGTAGGTAAAGCGGAAGACCAGGCACGGACATCTGTCTAGACAGACCGTTTCGGATGGCAATTAAAAGCAGATTCAGAACTGGTAAGGACCGTCCCACCGAAGCGTGAAGCATTGACTAATCAATAGCCTCCACACGTTAGCCTGAAACCGGTTTGAAATGCACCGCTTCGAGTTGACCAACTTTCAACTCGAAGCGGAACTTCACTAGGCGTAATACTATTTCTAACGTTTCGCTGTGAAGGGGTCGAAAAAATTTTCTTGCCTGCCGTATGAATCTTCAACGCTTCACGCCTCGGTGGGAACGAGCCTTAAAGGCCGACAGTATACTTAAAACAAAGCACTGCGATGGCCGGTGTTGACGCAATGCGATTTCTGCCTAGTGCCCCAATTCATAGTGCTCTGTATGACGCTCTGTGGAAGTACAATTTGAGGCATTTATTTAGTATAGAGCATATCCATGCTTAATTTATAGCCTCTGATCAGTCTAGAGTCGTGCTCCTAGCCTCCTCGTTGCACCCTGGATATCACTATCGGCTGTTGCCAAGTGTGCACTGATTCGAATTGTCTCCTGCGTTCTTCTAGCAACTCGAGACCCTTAAGCCCTGCACTTAATTTTTTATTGATACCTACTTTGTTCCTGAACTGCAGCAGCCATGTAACTATTTGTTCATTCGGAATTTTGGAGAAACTTAAGCCTAATGATTGGTTAAAGACGATAAAAAAAGCACTTGAAACTTTCTTGAGTTTCTATGACGAAAAAACGATTGAAACTTTCTTGAGTTTCTCTGGAAGCAACAGCATACCAAGTTGTAGGTCTGAAGGGATTACGCTTTTTATGCCACGAAAATTTCATCGGCCCATTCACAAATTAATTTTGTTTAAAAGAATTTTCTAATAATTAAAATATGAATAAATATAGTAGATAGTGTTTTGTATAATTTATAATAAGAATTTTGTAGGAAATTATATTCACAATGAGAAAATGCAAAAAACTACTTTAAAAAAAAATTGAACTTGAAATTGAGCTTCTTGATAGACAGCAATCTATTTTTATTCCGTGTTTATCTGATAATTTTAAAAAATATAGGCATAGATTTATGAAATTTTATAGCAGTTACAATTTTCTACCTTAAAATATTTTTAGAAAGAAAAAAAAACTGAAAAGGGTAATCCATTATTAATGCATCAAGCCAGTAACAAAAAAATTTTTTTATTAAAATTAAAATTTTTTAACGGAAACAAAATGAAAATTATTTTTTTTTAAATTTAATTCTTCCAAAATAATTACTACCCAACTAAAAGTATTAAGGAACACCATTAAACATCCTATTCACGCATTCATAATCCTATACAATGTAGAATAATCCAAAAAATCTTTTTTCCCACATAATTCTAAACACATTATTACCGCGTAGCATTTTTTTCTTTCTTTTATTATAATTATTATTATTATTATTCACCTAACCTTTCCTGCAACGGTGCAACAGCAGTTAACCAAAATTGATTAATCGCGAGTGCTTTATTATTATTTTTTTTTCGTACCAACTTCCTCTATTTCCCATTTCTTTTCGTTTACTACAGCAGAAGCCTTAATGCAATTTTAAAGTGAAATTAATGTTCCTATTACCCCCTTCTCTCCATTAGATAAACATATTAAAGAGCATTTTACCCTCCGGCCCCATTTATAGGGCAAAGGAAGGAAAGATTTCTTGTGTTTTTGGTGTCTGGAAAAAGGAAGAGGGGGTAGAGCAAAAAAAATCATTTATGGGGCATAGTTTCCCCGCGCGTTTCCTTCCTGCCTTCAAAAATGCTAATGCCCTGTTTTATGGCCCTAAAACAAAGATCATTATAGGGCCGAAATGAGGCACAAGTGCTCTGGTGGGGGCACTTTAGAATCAGCTGCAGTCCATCTGCAGTGGTGGCTTCTTACACAAATGTTTTGCAGCAAAACGTTTGGAGAAACTACCAGAAATGTATTGGCCCATAACTTTTACGCAGTCCGACTATGCGTTTGGCTTCATCAATATGATGAATGGGTACAATTAGATAAAGGGTACTTAGGGGTTGTTGTTAGCGGTAGCAGACACACTAATTGCTGGTTAAAGACACACAGAATATAACATTTACAAGAAAAGCTGTCAACTTAAAATCGTAGCATTATTAAGGAGCACCATGAAATTTCTGTTTAGATGACAACCACAGATTTCTAGGTGGCGCAATTGAGATAATATTTAAGTTCCAACGTTTACAGGAATACGTAGAAAGTTTATTTATCGTGTCAATTTAAAGAAGATAAAAATAATTTTAATTTTAGATATGACATTTGGTAAGAAGTTACTATTTTATCTAAGCTTTATTTAGTCAATTTGCTTATTACAGTCGATTAAATAGTTTTTTTGCCTTAAATGAATATCAAATTTATCAGAATTTTCTAATGAAATAGAGTAATGGAGTTTTTATCCGTATTACGGTAAAAATTTCAGAAATGTCTGTTCAGATATTTAGCCATTTATATGTTTCAGAGTTATTTCTATTCAAAACATTGTAACTAAAAATTTTTTTAATCTGGTAAAGATCCTACAATTTTTACTTTTTTAATACAAATATTTTTTACCACAAAAAAGTAAAATTGCTAATATTAATTATTTCATCACACACTACATTGTTCTTATAAAACACAACCAAAAATAAAAATGAATTTTTTAATAATTCTCTTTTTTAATTTAATTATTCCTAAATGATTACCACACAACTAAAAGTATTCAGGAACATCATTAAACATCCTATTCACGCATTCACAATTCTATACAATGTAGAACAATACCAAAACAGTTTTTTTTTCCACATAATTCTAAACACTTTATTACTGCGTACTCTTTTTTCTTTCTTTTCTTACAATTATTATTATTATTATTCACCTAACCCTTCCTGCAACGGTGCAACAGCAGTTAACCAAAACTGATTAATCGCGAGTGCTTTATTATTAATATTTTTCCGTAAAACTTCCTCTATTTCCCGATGCTTTTCATTTACTACAGCAGAAGTCTTAATGCAATTTTAAAGTGAAATTAATGTTCCTATTACCCCCTTCCCTCCATTAGATAAACATATTAAAGAGCATTTTAGCCTCCGGCCCCATTTACAGGGCAAAGGAAGAAAAGGTTTCTTATGTTTCTGCTGTCTGGAAAAAGGAAGAGGGGGGTAGAGCAACAAAAAAAAAAGAATCAATTGTGGGCCACAGTTTTCTCGCGCGTTTCCTTCCGGCCTTCAAAAATGCTAATGGCCTGTTTTATGACCCTAAAATAAAGATCATTATAGGCCGAAATGAAACACAAGTGCTCTGGTGGAGGCAGTTTAGCATCAGCTGCAGGTCCATCTGCAGTGGTGCCTTCCTACACAAAATGCCTTGCAGCAAAACGTTTGGAGCAACTACAAGAAATGTATGGGCCATAACTTATACGTAGTCCGAGTATGTGTTCGGCTTCATCAATATGATGAATGGGTACATTAGAGAAAGGGTACTTAGATGCTGTTATTAGCGGTGGTAGACACCCTAATTTTTGGTTAAAGACACACGGAATATAACATTTGAAAGACAATCTATCAAAGGAATTTCGGAGCATTTTTAAGAGGCACCCGTAAAATTTCTGTACTGATTTGGAACACAGATTTCTGTAAGGCACAATTGAGATAATATTTCACTTTCATTGTTTAGTGGAATGAGAAGAAAGTTTATTTATCATGATTATTGCAATTTCGGAAATGACATTTAGAAAGAAATTTAAATATTCTATTTAAGTTTTATTTATTGAAATTACTTATTAAATAGATTTTTTTTCACCTTAATTGAACTTCAAATTGATCAGAAATTTCAAATGAAATAAAGAGACAGGATTTTTATCCGTATTGCGATATAAATGTTCAGAAATTATGCTATCTGTATGTTGGAGTTTTACGTCTATTCAAAACACAGTAACTAAAAAAAATGCAATCTATTATTAATTTTTACTTTTCGAATACAAATATTTCGCCGATATTTTAACAGATATTACCGATAATAGCTTGTATAAAAATAGAATTGAAATTTTAGGTTTTGATGAAAAAGTTTTTTAAAAAAACTTGTTAACAGACAACAGTTCTTTTCAACTTTACGTTCCTCTATTAATTGCGAAAAATATATAGTTTCATGACATTTTGTTACAGTTTCAATTTTTAGTTTAGAATATTTTTAGAAAGAAAGAAAAGAGAATAACGTTATTCATTATTATTAATACTCTAAATCTGTAACAGAAAAACATTCCATTAAATTTAACATATTTAGCGGAAACAAAATCAAAGTTGTTATTTATAACTATTTCATCACACACTAGATTGTTCTTTTAGAAAATAAAGAGAATAACGTTATTCATTATTATTAATACTCTAAATCTGTAACAGAAAAACATTCCATTAAATTTAACATATTTAGCGGAAACAAAATCAAAGTTGTTATTTATAACTATTTCATCACACACTAGATTGTTCTTTTAAAACACAATCACAAATAAAAAAATTTTTTTTTAATGATCCTCTTTTTTTACTTTAATTATTCCTAAATGATTACCACACAACTAAAAGTATTTATTAACATCATTAAACATCCTATTCACGCATTCATAATTCTATACAATGTAGAATAATACAAAAATAGTTTTTTTATGCCACATAATACTAAACGCATTATTACTGCGTAGCGTTTTTTTTCTTTCTTTTACTATAATTATTATTATTATTCATGTAACCCTTCCTGCAACGGTGCAACAGCAGTTAACTGAAACTGATTAATCGCGAGTGCTTTATTATTATTTTTTTTTCGTACCAACTTCCTTTATTTCCCAATGCTTTTCATTTACTACAGCAGAAGCCCTAATGCAATTTTAAACTGAAATTAATGTTCCTATTACCCCCTTCTCTCCATTAGATAAACATATTAAAGAGCATTTTACCCTCCGGCCCCATTTATAGGGCAAAGGAAGGAAAAGATTTCTTATGTTTCTGGTGTCTGTTTCTTATGTTTCTGGTGTCTCCAATAATGCTAATGCCCTGTTTTATGACCCTAAAACAAAGATCATTATAGGGCCGAAATGAAGCACAAGTGCTCTGGTGGGGGCAGCTTAGCATCAGCTGCAGTCCATCTGCAATGGTGGCTCCGTACACAAATGCGTTGCAGCAAAACGTTTGGAGCAACAACCAGAAATATATGGACCCCCATAACTTTATGCAGTCCGACTGTGCTTTGGGCTTCATCAATATGATGAATGGGTACAATTAGAGAAAGGGTACTTAGGGGTTGCTATGAGCGGTAGCAGACACCCTAATTGCTGGTGAAAGACACACGGAATATAACATTTGCAAGAAAAGCTATCAAAGGAATGTCGGGGGGCATTTTTAAAAGGCACCCATGAAATTTCTGTTTGGATTTGGAGCACAGATTTCTAGGGGTCGCAATTGAGATCATATTTCCGTTTCAATAAGAGAAATGAGAAGAAAGTTTATTTATCATGTCAACTTAAAGAAAATAAAGATTATTTCGATATCAGATGTGACGTTTAGAAAGAAATTCAATTATACTATTTAGGCTTTATTTAGTGAAATTGTTTATTAAATAGCTTTTTTCACCTTAAATTAACATCAACTTTATTAGAAACTTCTAATGAAATAAAGAAATAGAATTTTTATCGTATTACGATAGAAATGTTCAGAAATTTTGCCATCTGTATGTTTGAGAGTTATATCTATTAAAAACATTAGAACTAAAAAATATTATAATCTCTTAGAGATCCAACAATTTTTACTTTTATAATACAAATATTTCATAAACATTGTAACAGATAATACAGATAACACCTTGCTTAATAATAGAATTGAAATTTTGGGTTTTGATGAATATTTTTTTTAAAAAATTGTTAACAGACAACAATCTCTTCCAATTTTACGTTTCTCTAATAATTGTGAAATATATAAAAATGTACGACATTTTGCTACAATTACAATTTTTAGTTTTGAATATTTTTATAAGGAAAAAAGAGGGAAAAACGCAATTCACTATTAATGCTCTAAACCTGTAAAAAAAAATAATCCATCAAAATTAAAATATTTAGTGGAACCAAAAGGAAAATAGTTATTTATAAGTATTTCCTCTCACAAATGATTACCACCCATCTAAAAGTACTTAGAAACATCATTAAACATACAATTCATGCATTCATAATTCTACACAATGTAGAATAACACAAAAACATTTTTTTCCCCACATAATTCTAAACACATTATTACCATGTAACATTTTTATCTTTCTTTTATTATAATTATTATTATAATTCACCTAACCCTTCCTTCAACAGTGCAACAGCAGTTAACCAAAATTGATTAATCGCGAGTGCTTTATTATTAATTTTTTTTTCGTACCAACTTCCTCAACTTCCATACGTTTTTCATTTACTACAGCAGAAGGCTTAATGCAATTTTAAAGTGAAATTAATGTTCCTATTACCCCCTTCTCTCCATTAGATGAGCATATTAAAGAGCATTTTACCCACCGGCCCCATTTATAGGGCAAAGGAAGGAAAGATTTATTATCTTTCTGTTGTCTGGAAAAAGGAAGAGGGGGTAGAGCAAAAAAAAAAACAATCAATTGTGGGGCACAGTTTTCCCGCGTGTTTCCTCCCTGCCTTCAAAAATGCTAATGCGCTGTTTTATGACCCTAAAACAAAGATCATTATAGGGCCGAAATGAAGCCCAAGTGCCCTGGTGGGAGCAGTTTGGCATCAGCTGCAGTCCAGTTGCAGTGGTGGCTTCGTACACAAATGCCTCGCAGCAAAACGTTTGGAACAATTACCAGAAATGTATGGGCCCATAACTTTTACGTAGTCTGACTATGCGTTCGGCTTCATCAATATGATGAATGGGGACAATTAGAGAAATGGTACTTGGGGGTTGTTATTAGTGGTAGCAGACACTGTAATTGCTGGTTAAAGACACACAGAATATAACATTTGCAAGAAAAGCTATCAAAGGAATGTCGGGGAATTTTTAAGGGACACCCATGAAGTTTCTGTTTTGGATTTGGAGCACAAATTTCTGTAAGGCACAATTGAGATCATATTTCTGTTTCAATGTTTTGTTAAATGAAAAGAAAGTTTATTTATCATGGAGATTTGAATATTATTTCGATTTCAGATATGACATTTAGAAAAAAAGTCAATTATTCCATTTAAGCTTTATTTAGTGAAATCGTTTATTAAATAGTTATTTTGTCACCTGAAATGAACATCAAATTTATCAGAAATTTTTATTGAAATAAAAAAATGGAATTTTTATCCCTGTTACGATAAAAATGTTCAGATATGTCTGTTCAGAAATTTTGCCATCTATACATCTCATACTTATTTCTATTCAGAGCATCGTTACTAAAAAATATTTTAATCTATTAGAACTTCAAAATTGTTTACTTTTGTAATACAAATATTTTCTGAATATTTAAAGATATATTACAGATAACATCTTGTTTAAAAGTAGAATTGAAATTTTGGATTTTGCTGAAAAAGTTTGAAAGAATAACTTGTTAACCGACAACAATCTTTTCGTATTTCATGTTCTCTGAAAATTTTCAAAAGTATATATCTTTATCACATTTTGCTATAACTACAATTTTTAGTATACATATTTTAACATAAAAAAAGAGAAAAACATAATTCATTATTAATGCAATAAGCCTGTAAGAAAAAATCTTTTACTAAAATTAAACTTCTTTACCGGAAACAAAATCAAAATTGTTACTATGTCAACACATGCTAGATTGTTCTTATAAGACAAAACCATAAATAAAAAGAAATTTTTTAACAACCATTTTTTTACTTTAATTATTCCTAGATGATTGCTACCCAACTAAAAGTATTTATGAACCTCATTAAACATCTTATTCACGCATTCATAATTCTGTACAATGTAAAATAATACAAAAACAGTTTTTTCCCCACATAATACTAAACACATTAATACTGCGTAGCCTTTTTTCTTTCTTTTATTATAATTATTATTATTATTATTCATCCAACCATTCCCGCAACGGTGCAACAGCGGTTAACCAAAACTGATTAATCGCGAGTGCTTTTTATTATTATTTTTTTTTTTTTTTTTTTGTGCCAACTTCCTCTATTTCCCAATTTTTTCCATTTACTACAGCAGATGTCTTAATGCAATTTTAAAGTGAAATTAATGTTCCGATTACCCCCTTCTCTCCATTAGATAAACATATTAAAGAGCGTTTTACCCTACGGCACCATTTACAGGACAAAGGAAGGAAAGATTTCTTATGTTTCTGGTGTCTGGAAAAAGGAAGGAGGGGTAAAGCAAAAAAAGTAAATAAATCAATTGTAGGGCATAGTTTTACCACGCGTTTACTTCCTGCCTTCAAAAATGCTAATGCCCTGTTTTATGACCCTAAAACAAACATCATTATATGGCCAAAAATGAAGCCCAACTGTTCTGGTGGGGGCAGTTTAACATCAGCTGCAGTCCATCTGCAGTTGGTGACTCCGTACACAAATGCCTTGCAGCAAAACGTTTGGAGCAACTACCAGAAATGTATGGGCCCATAACTTTTACGTAGTCCGACTATGCGTTAGGGCTCGATCAATATGATGAATTGGTACAATTAGAGAAAGGGTACTTGGGGGTTGTTATTAGCGGTAGCAGACACTCTAATTGCTGGTTAAAGACACACAGAATACAACATTTGCAAGAAAAGCTATCAAAGGAAAGTCGGGGCATTTTTAAGAGGCACCCATGAAGTTTCTGTTTGAATTTGGGCCATTGATATCTGGCGGGCACAATTGAGATTATATTTCTGTTTCAATGTTTAGTGAAATGAGAAGAAGGTTATTTTAATTTTAAAAGTGATATTTAGAAAGAAATTTAGTTATTCTATCTAAGTTATATTTAGTTAATGTTTTTATTACAGTTCATTAAATAGCTGTTTTCACTTTAAATAAATAGCAAATTATTTCTGTAATTTCTAAGGAAATATGGAAATAGAATATTTATCCGTATTGCCATAAACATTTTTCAGAAATTTTGCCATCTATATGTTTGAGGGTATGGGGCCTGAATTACCCAGTGGCTAGGGCTCTGGCGCTCTGTACCACAGGTTTCGTGTTCGAGTCCCGTCGGTGCCATGGATGTTTGTAGTGGTTCGGATACCCCTTTAAACCGTAGGTCGCGGTCCTAATAGAATCGTAGAGCGTTGCGGGGACATTGTTATTCCGCGTCCGTGGCTTATCTTCAAGTTACAAGCGTCTCCTGGGTAATGCAAAGTGAGTAACGTCTGCACAGCGCTTGCCTTAATTCATCCAAGACCAAGCTGTCTAAGTGTTTGCCAGCTGCATTAGAACAATAACAAAAAAATGTTTGAGGGTTATTTCTATTCAAAACATTGTATCTAAACAATATTTTTATCTAAAAGAGATTCAAAACTTTTAACTTTTGTAATACAAATATTTCGTAAATATTGTATCAGATATCACAGATAACACCTTGTTTAAAAATAGAATTGAAATTTTGAGTTTTGATGAAAAAGTTTAAAAGAATAACTTGTTCACAGATAGCAATCTTCTCATATTTCATGTTTCTAATAATTGTGAAAAATATAAAATTTTAAGACATTTTAATGCAATTACAGTTTTTCGTTTTCAATATATTTAGAAAGAAAAAGAGAGAAAACGTAATCCAAAAATTAATACACTGAGGCAGTAACAAAAAATATTTCATTTAAATTAACATTTTTAACCGAAAGCAAAATCAAAATGGTTATTTATAACTATTTCATCACACACTAGATTGTTCTTGTCAATCACAACCTGAAATAAAAATTAACTTTTTTAATAATCCTCTTTTTTACCTTAATTATTCCTAAATAACTAAATAATTACCAACCATCTAAAAGTATTTAGGAACATCATTAAACTTCCTATTCACGAATTCATATATCTATACAATGTAGAATAATACAAAAACAATTTTTTCCTCACTTAATTCTAAACACATTATTACTTGCATAGCATTATTTTTCTTTCTTTTATTATAATTAATACTATTATTTATCTAACCCTTCCTGCAACGGCGCAGCAGCAGTTACCTAAAATTGATTAATCGCGAGTGCATTATTAAAATTTTTTTTTTTTTTTTTTCGTACCAACTTCCTCTATTTTCCAATGCTTTTCATTTACTGCAGCAGAATCCTAAATGCAATTTTGAAGTGAAATTAATGTTCCTATTACCCCCTTCTCTCCATTAGATAAACATATTAAAGAGCGTTTGACCCTCCGGTTCCATTTATACGGTAAGGAAGGAAAAATTTCTTATATTTCTGCTGTCAGGAAAAAGGAAGACTGGGTAGAGAAAAAAAAATCAATTGTGAAACACAGTTTTCCCGCGCTTTTACTGCCTGCCTTCAAAAATGCTAATGCCCTGTTTTATGACCCTAAAACAAAGATCATTATAGGGCCGAAATGAAGCACAAGTGCTCTGGTGGGGGCAGTTTAACATCAGCTGCAGTCCGTCTGCAGTTGGTGGCTTCGTACTCAAATGCCTTGCAGCAAAAGGTTTGTAGCAACTACCAGAAATGTAGGGGCCTATGACTTTTAGGTAGTCTTGACTACGCGTTCGGCTTCATCAATATGATGAATGGGTACAATTAGAGAAAGGGTGCTTAGGGGTTGTTATTAGCGGTAGCAGACACCCTAATTGCTATTTACAGACACACATAATATAGCATTTGCAAGAAAAGCTATCAAAGGAATGTCGGGACATTTTTAAAGGGCACCCTGGTTGGATTTCAGACACATATTTTTGGGAGGCACAATTGAGAAAATATTTCTGTTTCAATGTTTAGTGTAATGAGAACAAAGTTTATTTATCATGTCAAATTACAGAAGATAAATACTATTTCAATTTCACATATGACATTTAAAAAGATATTCAATTATTCTACTTAAGCTTTATTTAGTGAAATTGTTTATTAAGTAGCTTTTTCAACTTAAATTAACATCAAATTTACCAGAAATTACTAGTGAAATAAAGATATAAAATTTTTATCCTTATTACGATAAAAATGTTCAAATTTTGAAAAAAAAAAGAAATCAAATTTTTTAAAAAGAATCAAAGAATTTTTTTTCAGATGGCAAAATTTCTGAACATTTTTTAAGGATAAAAATTTTATATCTTTATTTCACTAGTAATTATATATATATATATATGTTTCAAAGTTATATCTATTCAAAACATTATAACTAAAAAAAAATCTATTATATATTCAACAATATTTACTTTTGTAATACAAATATTTTTTTTAAATATTGTAACATATATTAGAGATAACATTTTGTTGGAAAAGACAATTGAAATTTTGGGCTTTGATGAAAAAATTTTAAATAATAACTTGTTAAAAGACAGCAATTTTCATAGTTCATGCTTGTCTGATAATTGTGAAAAATATATAGTTTGGTACAATAAGGATAATTTGCTGCAATTACAATTTTTAGTTTAAAATATTTTTAAAAAGAGAAAAACTTAAATAATTATCAATGCACTAAAAAAAAATTAATGCAAATTATTAATGCAGTAAAAAAAAATATTTCATTAAAATTAACATTTTTTTTATCGGAAACAAAATTAAACATATTTATTTACAACTATTTCATCACACACTAGATTATTCTTATAAAACACAATCACCAATGAAAAGAAAATTTTTTAATAATCTCCTTTTTTACTTTAATACTTCCTAAATAAATACTATCCAACTAAAAGTATTTAGGAACATCATTAAACATCCTATTCACGAATTCATAATTCTATACAACTTAGAATAATACAAAAAAGTTTTTCCCACAAAATTCTAAACGCCTTATTGCTGCGTAGCAATTTTTTTTTCTTTTATTATAATTATTATTATTATTCACCTAACCCATTAATGCAACGGTGCGACAGCAGTTAACCAAAACTGATTAATTGCGAGTGCTTAATTATTATTATTTTTTCGTAACAACTTCCTCTATTTCCCAATGTTTTCATTTACTAAAGCAGAAGCCTTAATGCAATTTTAAAGTGAAATTAATGTTCCTATTACCCCTTTCTCTCCATTAGATAAACATATCACAGAGCATTTTACCTTCCGGTCCCATTTATAGGGCAATGAAAGGAAAGGTTTCTTATGTTTCTGATGTCCTGGAAAAAAGGAAGAGGGGGTAAAGCAAAAAAAAAAAAATCAATTGTGGGACTCAGTTTTCCCGCGCGTTTCCTTCCTGCCTTCAAAAATGCTAATGCCCTGTTTTATGACCCCAAAACAAAGATTATTATAGGGCCGGAATGAAGCTCAAGTGCTCTGGTGGGGGCAGTATAGCATCAGTTGCAGTCCATCTGCAGTGGTGGCTTCGTACACAAGTGCCTTGTAGCAAAACGTTTGGAGCAACTGCCAGAAATGTATGGGCCCCCATAACTTTTACGTAAGCAAACTATGCATTCGGCTTCATCAATATGATGAATGGGTACAATTAGAGAAAGGGTACTTAGGGGTTGTTATTAGCGGTAGCAGACACCCTAATTGCTGGTTAAAGACACACAGAATACAACATTTGCCAGAAAAGCTATCAAAGGAATTTCGGAGCATTTTTAAGGAACACTTCTGTTTGAATTAGAAGCACAGATTTCTTGAGGGTACAATTGAGTTAATATTTCTATTTCAATGTTTAGTGAAATGAGAAGGAAGTTTATTTATCATGAAAAGTTATAGTAGATAAGGACTGTTTCAATATCAGATATGGCATTTAGGAGGAAGATAAATTATTCTATCTAAGCGTCATTTAGTCAATTTGCTTATTACAGTTTATTAAATGGATTTTTTTTTACCTTAAATGAGCATCGAATTTATACAGAATTTCAGATGAAATAGGTAAATAGAATATTTATCCGTATTGCCATTCAGTCTGTTCAGAAATTCTGCCATCTATGTGTTTGAGGGTTATGTGTTGAGGTTCAGTCTGCTGGAGGCTTTGATGTAGACACTGCTTCAAAGCACGGGTTGATTTAATCGCATTTGTGATGTTCAGCCTCTTGCCTCGTGAGCCGGATAATCTGATTAGAATTTTTCAGAGATTTCTCCTATAATATACACAAATACCGGGTAGTTTCCCCTAAACGTCCTCCGGGAGGGTCTGGCCTACTTCTACAGCGACACGGAGTCAAGTCTGACATTTACCTATGCTCCATCACAACAGAAACTGACCCCTTTTCCCCAACCCATGAATAGACTACTTATGGTATGTCCGTCTCGCACTGCAGGACACTTAGGATTAGACACAACAACACAAAATATGAATATAAATGGCACTATTTTTCTATAATTTCTAATAACAATTTTGTAAGAAAGAATTCCCGTTGAGATATTACGAAAAATAGTTTGTTTAAAAATAAAACTTAAATTTTGAATGCTGATGGAAAATTTAAGTAAAAAGAAAGTAAAATAACAATCATTTCAATTTTATGTTTCTCTAATAATTGTGAAAAATATAGGTATTATATGTAATATAGTTTTATGACATTTCACTACATTTACAATATTTAGTTTAGAATAGTTTTAGAAAGAAAAAAAAGATAAAAACTATTCACGAATTCATAGATCTATTACGCCACTAAATAGTACAAACAAAATATATTTTAATTAAAATTAACATATTTGCTGGTAGCAATTATCCAAATTTTATTATAATTACTATTTTATTCACTAACCCAGATTATTCTTACAAAACACAACTACGAATAAAAAAAAATTTTTTAATGACCATTTTTTTTTTAATTTTATTCTTTTTGTAACAACTTCCTCCATTTCCCAATGTTTTTCATTTACTACAGCAGAAGCCTTAATGCAATTTTAAAGTGAAATTAATGTTCCTGTTACCCCCTTCTCTCCATTAGATAAACATATTAAAGAGCCTTTTATACTCTGGCCCCATTTATAGGGCAAAGGAAGGAAAGATTTCTTATGTTTCTGGTGTCTGGAAAAAGGAAGAGGGGGTGGAGCAAAAAAAAAAAAAAAAAATCAATTGTGGGGCACAGTTTTCCCCCGCGTTTCCTTCCTGCCTCAAAAATGTTAATGCCCTGTTTTATGACCCTAAAACAAAGATCATTATAGGGCCGGAATGAAGCACAAGGGCTCTGGTGGGGGCAGTATAGCATCAGTTGCAGTCCATCTGCAGTGGTGGCTTCGTACACAAATGCCTTGTAGCAAAACGTTTGGAGCAACTGCCAGAAATGTATGAGCCCCCATAACTTTTACGTAAGCAAACTATGCATTCGGCTTCCTCAATATGATGAATGAGTATAATTAGACAAAGGGCGCTTAGGGGCTGTTGTGAGCTGTAGGATACACCCTAATTGCTGTTTAAAGACACAGAGTATAGCATTTGCAAGAAAAGTTGTCAAAGGAATGTCCGGCCATGTTTAAGGGTTACCATGAAGTTTCTGTTTGGATTTAGATCATAGATATCTAGGGGGTACAATTGAGATCATATTTCTGTTTCAATAAGAAGAAAGTTTATTTATCGTGTCCAATTAAAGAAGATAACGTTTATCTCGATTTCAAATATGACAATCATAAAGAAGTTCAATTAGTAAAGCTTTATTTAGTGAAATTGTTTATTAAATAGATTTTTTTCACCTTCAACATCAACAACATCAAAGTTATCAAAGATTTCTAATGAAATAGAATTGTAATCCGTATTACGATAAAAATGTTCAGAAATTTTGTCATCTGTATGTTTGAGAGTTATTTCTATTCAAAACATTGTAACAAAAAAATATTTTAATCTATTACAGATTCAACAATTTCTAACTTTTGTGATACAAATATTTCGTAAGTATTGTAACAGATATTATAGATAACACTTTGACTAAAAAGAGAATTGAAATTTTGGATTTTGATGACAAAGTTTAATAGAATAACTTGTTAACAGATTGAAATCTTTTTGTAAGTTAATATTTCTCTGTTAATTGTGAAAATATAGGTATAGTTTTCCGACATTTTGCTACAATTACAATTTTACGTTTAGAATATTTTAAAAAAGAATAAAGATAAAAACGTAATTCATTATTAATACTCTAAACCTGTAACAAAAAATATTCCATTAAAATTCACTATTTTTTACCGATAACAAAATCAAAATGGTTATTTATAACTATTTCATCACACTTTAGATTGTTCTTATAAGACACAACCACAAATAAGAAAACTTTTTTTTTTTACTTTAATTATTCCTAAATGATTACCACCCAACTAAAAGTATTTAGAAACATCATTAAACATCCTATTCACGCATTCATAATTCCAAACAATGTAGAATAATAAAAAAAAAAAAATTCCCAATTCTAAACGCCTTATTACTGGGTAGCATTTTTTCTTTCTTTTATTATAATTATTATTATTATTCCTCTAACCCTTCCTGCAACGGTGCAACAGCAGTTAAACAAAACTGATTAATCGCAAGTGCTTTATTTTTTTTTTTTTCGTACCAACTTCCTCTATTTCCCAATGTTTTTCGTTTACAACAGCAGAAGCCTTAATGAAATTTTAAAGTGAAATTAATGTTCCTATTACCCCTTCTCTCCATGAGATAAACATATTAAAGAGCACTTTACCCTCCAGCCCCATTTATAGGGCAACGGAAGGAAAGATTTCTTATGTTTCTGGTGTCTGGAAAGAGGAAGAGAGGGAATGGAGCAAAAAAAAAAAAAATCAATTGTGGGGCACAGTTTTCCCGCGTGTTTCCTTCCTGCCTTCAAAAATGCTAATGCCCTGTTTTATGACCCTAAAACAAAGATCATTATAGGCTCGAAATGAAGCATAAGTGCACTGGTGGGGGCAGTTTAGCATCAGTGGCATCTGCAGTTGGTGGCTCCTACCAGAAATGTATGGGCCCATAACTTTTACGCAGTCCGACTATGCGTTCGGCTTCATCAATATGATGAATGGGTACAATTAGAGAAAGGGTACTTAGGGGTTGTTATTAGCGGTAGCAGACACCCTAATTGCTATTTACAGACACACATTTTATAGCATTTGCAAGAAAAGCTATCAAAGGAATGTCGGAGGATTTTTAAGGACACCATGAAGTTGCTTATGTTAAGTCATATTTATGTTTCAATGTTTTAAGAAAAACATCATTTCAATTTCAGATATGACATTTAGAAAGAAGTTCAGTTGCTCTATCTAAGCTTTATTTAGTAAAATTTTTTTTACATTTTATTAAATAGCTTTTTTTACCTTACATGAATATCAAATTTATCACAATTTTCTAATGGAATAATTATCCGTATTACTATTCAATCGATACAGAAATTCTGATAAATTTTATGTTTGAGGATTATTCCTATTCTTACCATTATAAGTAAAAGTTATTTTAATTAAGATTAAAATTTTAACTGAGATTTTTTTTAGATTTAACACATTTTACTTTTGTAATACAAATATTTTGTAAATATTGTATCCTTTTCTCTCACGGGGAGAGTTTTGGCATTTCATTCCCAAGAGAGAGGAGAGTATATTCTTTGGCAAGTACATAATAACAACCCATCACTCAAATTTAACTGCAAACAAGCCGTGTTGTGGATAGTTATATTACATGGAAATAGTGTTCTATACTGATGACAACAACCTGTCACTCAAATTAAATGCTAATGCCCTGTTTTATTACCCTGGAACAAAGATCATTGTAGAGCCGAACAAGTACTCTGGTGGGGGCAATTTAGAATCAGCTGCAGTCCATCTGCAGTGGTGGCTTCATACACTACAAATGCCTTGCAGCAAAATGTTTGGATCAACTGCCAGATATGTATGGGCCATAACTTTTACGTAGTCCGACTACGCGTTCGGTTTCATCAATATGATGAATGGGTACAATTAGAGAAAGGGTACTTAGGGGTTGTTATCAGCGGTAGCGGACACCCTAATTACTGGTTAAAAACATACGGAATATAACATTTGCAAGAAAAGCTATCAAAGGAAAGGCGGAGAATTTTCAAGGGACACTCATGGAAATTCTGTTTGGATTAGGAGCACAGATTTTTAGGTGGCACAATTGAGATAATATTTCTGTTTCAATGTTTAGTGGAATGAGAAGAAAGTTTATTTATCATGTTCAATTAAAGAAGATATAGATTATTTCAATTTCAGATATGACATTTGAAAAGTAGTTCAATTATTGAAATTTATTTATTGAAATTGTTTATTAAATAGCTTTTTTCACCTTAAATAAACATCAAAATTATCAGAAATTTGTAACGAAATAAGGAAATAGAATTTTTATCCGTATTTCGACGAAAATGTGCAGAAATGTCCGTTCAGAAATTTTACCATCTGTATGTTTGAGAGTTGTTTCTATTAAAATAGAAACCAATTATCGTAACAAAAAAACATTTTAATCTATTAGCGATTCAACAATTTTTACTTTTGTAATACGAATATTTCGTACATATTGTAACAGATATTAAAGATAACAACTTATATAAAAATAGAATTGAAATTTTGGGTTTTGATGAAAAGAAAGAATAATTTGTTAGCAGACAACAATCTTTACATATTTCATATTTCTCTAATAATTGCGGAACATATATAGTTTTACGATATTTTCCTATAATTACAATTTATAGTTCAGAATTTTTTTAAAAAGAAAAAAGAGAAAAACGTAATTCATTATAAATACTCTATACCTGAAACATAACATTTTCCATTAAAATTAACACATTTGGCGGAAACAAAATCAAAATTGTTATTTATAACTCACACTCACTCACACAAACTTTTTCATCACACGAAATAAACACAACCAAAACCTTATAAAACCCAACCAAAAATAAAATGAAATCTTTTTAATTATATTCTCTTTTACTTTTATTATTCCTAAATGATTACCACCTAACTAAAAGTATTTAGGAACATCATTAAATATCCTATTCACGCATTTATAATTCTATACAATGTTCAATAATACAAAAAAACAGGTTTTTTTTTTTTTTAATAAACATAAACGCATTGTTACTGCGTAGAAGTGTTTCTTTCTTTTATTCTAATTATTATAATTATTGATCTAACCCTTCCTGCAACGGTGCAACAGCAGTTAACTAAAATTGATTAATCGCGAGTGCTTTATTATTATTTTTTTTTCGTACCAACTTCTTCTATTTCCCAATGCTTTTCATTTACTACAGCCTAATACAATTTTAAAGTGAAATAAATGTTCCTATTACCCCCTTCTCTCCATTAGATAAACATATTGAAGAGCATTTTACCCTCCGGCCTCACTAATAGGGCAAAAGGAAGGAAAGATTTCTTATGTTTCTGGTGTCTGGAAAAAGGAAGAGGGGTTGAACAAAAAAATCAATTGTGGGGCACAGTTTTCCCGCGCGCTTCCTTCCCTGCCTTCAAAAATGCTAATGCCCTGTTTTATGACCCTAAAACAAAGATCATTATAGGGCCGAATTGAGGCACAAGTGCTTTGGTGGGGGCAGTTTAGCATCAACGGCAGTTTATCTGCAGTGGTGGCTTCGTACACAAATGCCTTGCAGCAAAACGCTTGGAGCAACTACCAGAAATGCATGGGCCCCCATAACTTTTACGCAGTCCGACTATGCGTTCGGCTTCATCAATATGATGAATGGGTACAATATGAGAAAGGGTACTTGGGGGTTGTGATTAGCGGTAGCAGACATCCTAATTGCAGGTTAAAGACACATAGTATATAACCTTTGCATGAAAAGCTATCAAAGAAATGTTGGAGAAAGGGCACCCATGAAGTTTATATTTGGATTTGGAGAGCAAAATTCTGGAGGGGGGCACAATTCAAATAATATTTATGTTTGAATGAGAAGAAAGTTTATTTATCGTGAACATTTAAAGAAGACAAAGTCTATGACTATATCAATTATGACATTTAGAAGAAATTCGATTATTCTGTCTAAACTTTATTTAGTCAATTTGATTGTTACAGTCGATTAAATAGTTTTTTTTTTCAACTGAAATGAATCTCAGATTTATCAGAAATTTTTATTGACGTAGGGAAATGGAATATTTATCTGTATTACGATTCAGTGTGTTCAGAAATTCAGATAAATTATATGTTTAAGGGTTATTCTTATTCAAACCATTGTAACTCGAAAATATTTTCATATATTAGAGATTCAACAATTTTCATTTTTGTAATACAAATATTTCGTAAATATTGTTGCAGATATTACAGATAACACTTTGTTTAAAAATAGAATTGAAATTTGGTTTTGATGAAAATGTTTAAAAGAATAACTTGTTTACAGACTATAATCTTTTTATATTTCATGTTTCTCTAATTAATGTGAAAAATATAAAGTTTTATGACATTTTGCTACATTTACAATATTTAGTTTAGAGTATTTTTAGAAGAAAAAAGTGGAAAACATAATCCATTATTAATGCACTAAGCCAGTAACAAAAATTATTTCATTAAAATTAACATTTTTTACCGCTAACAAAAGCTAAATTTTTATATTTAATTATTTCATCACACGCTAGGTTATTCTTATAAAACAAAACCACAAATAAAAAAGAATTATTCACTAAACCTCTTCTTTTAATTCATTATTAATACCCTAAACCTATAACAAATATAATTGCATTAAAATTGACATATTTAGCGTAAACAAAATCAAAGTTGTTATTTATAACTAATTCATCGCAGACTAAATTGTCCTTATAAAACACAACCAAAATTAAAAATCTTTTTAATAACCACTTTTTTTACTTTAATTATTCCTAGATTATTACTACCCAATTAAAAGTATTTAGGAACATCATTAATCATCCTATTCACGGATTCATAATTTTATACAATGTAGAATAATACAAAAACAGCTTTTTTTTCCCGTATAATTCTAAACACATTATTGCTTCTTTTATTATAATTATTATTATTATTATTCATCTAACCCTTCCTGCAACGGTGCAACAACAGTTAACCAAAATTGATTAATCGCGAGTGCTTTATTATTATTTTTTTCTTTTCGTACCAACTTCCTCCATTTCCCAATGCCTTTCATTTACTACAGCAGAAGCCTTAATGCAATTTTAAAGTGAAATTAATGTTCCTATTACCCCCTTCTCTCCATTAGATAAACATATTAAAGAGCATTTTACCCTCCGGCCCCATTTATAAGGCAACGGAAGGAAAGATTTCTTATGTTTCTGGTGACTGGAAAAAGGAAGAGGGGTGTAGAGCAAAAAAAATAAAAAAAACAATTGTGGGGCACAGTTTTCCCGCGCGTTTCCTTCCTGCCTTCAAAAATGCTAATGCCCTGTTTTATGACCCTAAAACAGAGATCATTATAGGGCCGAAATGAAGCTCAAGTGCTCTGGTGGGGGCAGTTTAGCATCAGCTGCAGTCCATTTGCAGTGGTGGCTCCATACACAAAATGCCTTGCAGCAAAACGTTTGGAACAACTACCAGAAATGTATGGACCCATAACTTTTACGTAGTCCGATTATGCGTCCGGCTTCATCTATATGATGAATGGGTACAATTAGAGAAAGTGTACTTAGGGGTTGTTATTAGAGGTAGCAGACACCCTAATTGCTGGTTAAACACACACAGAATATAGCATTTCAACTGCTATATTCTGATGTCCCCTTGCATTTGCTGCTTGATGTCCCTTTCCCTCCATTCATGAATGGACTACTCCCGCACTGCAGAACATAGATGTTTATACACAACAAAGCAAATTATGAATATATGGGTACTGTTTTTCTATAATCTCTAATAAAAGTTTTGTCTAAAGGAATTCACGTTGAGAACAGATATTACAGAAAAGATCTTGCTTAAAATTAAATGAAAAAGGAAGTTAACATATAACAACTTTTCGAATTTTATGTTAATCTATTAACTGCAAAAAACTATAGTTTTATGACATTTTGGTAAACAGAAAAATAAAAAAAGAATCCATTATTATTACTCTTAGTCTGTAACAAAAAATATTCCATTAAAATTAACATATTTAGTGGAAACAAAAGCAAAATTGTTTTTTATAACTATTTCATCACACACTAGGTTATTCTTATAAAACACAACCACAAATAAAAAAGATTTTTTCAATAACCATTTTTTTTTTTTACTTTAATTATTCCTAAATGATTACAACCCAATTAAAAGTATTTAGGAACATCATTAAACATCCTATTGACGCATTCATAATACTACACAATGTAGAATAATAACAAAAACAGTTTCTTTTCCCACATAATTCTAAACGCATTATTGCTGCGTAGCATTTTTTTTTCTTTCTTTTATTATAATTATTATTATTATTCATCTAACACTTCTTGCAACGGTGCAACAGCAGTTAACCAAAATTGACTAATTGCGAGTGCTTTATTATTATTATTTTTTCACTACTAACTTCCCCTATTTCCCGATGCTTTTCATTTACTACAGCAGAAGCCCTAATGCAATTTTAAAGTAAAATTAATGCTCCTATTGCCCCCTCCTCTCCATTAGATAAACATATTTAAGAGCATTTTACCCTCCTGCCCTATTCACAGGGCAAAAGAAGGAAAGATTTCTTATGTTTCTGATGTCTGGAAAAAGGAAGAGGGGGTAGAGCAAATGTAGTTAAAAAATATAGGTCCCGGTCTAATCATCTGAAAGTGTGCAAAAAATGACGTAGAGCGACAAACCAAATGCCCCAAGAGCCAAAAACGACGAAACTACTTTGGCGATTAGGAGAAATGGTACACGTACTCGAGACTCTCACCCGAGAGGGAGTACAGTGCAACCCCGCGCTTCTGTTGAGGAACGTTTAGTTACAGTCTCTCACTGCGGGAAGAAATATATTTAGCGTAATCTTGTGTATTAGTTCACCTACATACTCTTACCTGGAGTGGGAGTATATTTCGCACATCTTGCGTTACCTGAGTATCGGATTTTCGACTTAGAAGTGAAATCCTTCTAAGAATCTATAATTATATGTCTTTAAATGTGTTCAATATTGTATGTCTTTAAGTGTATGTGTGTGGTGTTTGAACGCGTGTCATTAAAGCTGTGAGTTCTTCAACCTGTGCCTCAAATATTTCAACCCAACACCATCCACATAATTGAAACAGTTTTAGTAACAGATTTACCATTTTGCACATTAATATATATATTTTTATTCATTAATAGTTTTTTATATCATTGAATTGCTATCAATATAAAAAAATAAAACAGAAATTATATAAACAGAATTACACAATATTTTTTTTATCTGAAAATGTTCATCCTGACGAAGTTGATGTTTTCGTAAAAAAAGGTAGCATTTTTAAATCACAATTTGTTTATATACTTATTATTGATCACTATTATTCATAAAGTCAATCAGTCAAATTTAAAATTATTATATAGTCGATGACTAATCCGTTTTTAATTTCGAAATAATGCTACCAATACCAGCATTTACGGAAATCTGGACCGCAAGCCCTATCGCATTATGTGGATATCGTTTACTTGCAAATTTAAAGCACGTGTCTTTGAGGTCTATTAAATCAGCAGCCTTATTTAATGCATTCCATTTCTACATGTCGAAACTGGCAGAAACCACTTTAATCAAAGAGCTTCATTTAGTTAATTGGTGGTCAATGAGACTGGCATAACGAAGCTTTCATAGAAATGAATTGCCAAATGAGTGGGATTCTCTCATGGTTAACAACAGCTTATTGCGTGACATAAATTAGAAGATGGAGTTAATTATTTTTCAATTTAGATGGAATTATAAATTATCTATTCATATTTAAAATTTAATATATTCTAAATTTATATATTGAATATTAAGGCACATTAAATATAGAAGAATTTTTATTTTTGTCATTGCATAAATTAGTAATTATATCAAATAAAATGCTTTTCCCAAGTTTGTTGACAATTATTTCAAATGATTTTTGGAATATTATTTGCTATAAATAAGTTTTGCAATTCTTGCATTTGAACTATAGAAATTTACTCTTATTTTAATACGGCTTCTTTGGAATATGTGTGTATATGATATAAGAAAATAGTTTTACATTATAGATTAATAGATATGATCATTCGAATTAAGTAATAAATAATACAAAAGAATCAAATCTATGCAATTAATTAAAATAATTAATTAACATAGACACATTCTAATTTTTTTAAATTTATTTCCAATGGTAAGTTTACAGGACAACAGATATCCTAAAAAATAAATACAAAAAAAAAGGTCTTAAAATGGATGGATTATCAGCTAATCCATCCATTTAAGTCTGGCAATCCAATAAGGCTTCCATAAAGAAACAGGAGGCAGTGCAAAAAAGGAAGCAAGGTGAGACATATCCATTTCTTCCTTGGTTGTCACACACGAAACAAAGAGGGTCAGGGGCTAATTTTTCAATTTAAATAAGCATTTTTATGGCAGCGTCTAGGAAATTCACATACTTCTCTTAACCCCCTCAAGCACAACAGAATAACTTTCGGATCAACGGATTTATCACGACCATAGACACAAAAACATTCTATTGGGAATATTTGTCTGTTTTGTAAGAAATCTCCCTTAATCTAAACGTATAAATATTTTGATCATCCACGCTCATTTTAAAAAATGATTCTTGTGCCGTTATATTTTCAGTTCCTTTTAGATTATTACCGCTAAACTCTTCAGACCAGTGCAAATATATGTGATGACATCAAACAAGGAGCAATGACTTCTCTCTAAGCGATCAAAATTCACTTATAGATTTCGTCGCATTGAAAAGATCCTAATTGCCAAATTAGACCTCCGTTCAAATTTCCTGGTGGATAACATTGTGCCCATCACGGATCCCTGCCCAATTAATCAGCGTTCCGTGCACCTCTGCACAACTCCTGGTACGCAGCCAACCTGATTATACAAAGAATCAGGTGGGAGTGGTGATGGTAATGATGCAATCGAGACCCCAGTTTAAAGCTATCACTCGCTAAAATTAGGCTGTTCGGATAATTGAAAACTGCTACTCAAGACACTTAAAGGTTCCTTTTACTGCACTGGTGCGCCACGGAAGTTTGGGAGGAAGATCTGATCGGAAGTCTGGCCCATTTGTCAGAGATCGGACATTAGTTGTCTTTTGGCGGCCGATTTGCGAACTGATGCTGCAGTACAAACAAGTTTAAAAGATCTATGTCAAAGCATATAATCATAAAGAGATCGATTATTGAAAAAATTGACGAATAAAGTTAATAATATTCTGGATACACAAGATAGTTCGATATATTCTAAATTGATAAATAAGATTTAAAATCTTATAATGAAAGGCGATTGGATCAATGTTTCAGCGTTGTCGAATAGACTGTTAATTTTTGATTTTCTTGCATAAATTATATCTACACTAAAAATTCGACCTCGTTTACTTTCTTTGTGTATAAAATAAACTAATACTACTACATCACACCATATCACTGTGCCTAGAGCTACGCCTCTATATACTTTGGGAATGATGTGGGTCAGAAGTCTGATTATGCTGTGAGACGCTCTACAGTAATAAGAGAATGGGACCTACGGTTTAAAATAGATTCCGATCATCTATAAACATACTTGTCACCGCCGGGAGTCGAACCTGAAAAATTTGGCACCGAGTGCACTGATTTATCTGACCATAGGTACAGAAGCTTTCTATTCGGAATCATTGTCTGATTTCGAAGAGAGCTCCCCATCATCAACATTGGCGCAACAGCCCAGTGTGGGCCAAGACCGTCTACCTATTGGTAGATTTCGAGACGAGAGATTTTTTTCATTTTTAGGGGCAGGGTTGTCAGCTCTACGACCAACGCTCAACAGTCATATGAGACCGGAACCTACAGCTTAAAGTGGATTCCGAACCACTACAAACATCCATGGCACCGGCGGGATTCGAACCTGAAACCTGTAGTACCGAGCGCCAGAGCGCTAGCCACTCGGCCATTCAGGCCCCAGGAGTGAGCTCCCTTAATGTAAATCAATAAGTATAATTACTCGTATCCACACTTTTGATTCTTTGGCCCATTTGTTCCTTTTGGATTAATTATTACCGCTTGACTCTGCAGAACAGTATAAATATATGTGATGGCATCAAACAAGAAGCAATGCCTTTGTTCTAAGCGATCAAAATTCACTTATAGATTTCGGCGATCAGTGAAAAGATCCTAATTGCCAAATTAGACCTCCGTTCAAATTTCCTGATAGATAACATTGTGCACCCCACGCATCCCTGCCCAATTAATCAGGGTCCCGTGAACCTCTGCACAACTCCTGGTACGCAGCCGACCCGATTATCCAAAGAATCGGAGGTGATGGTAATGGTGCAATCGAGAGGCCGGTTTAAAGCTATCACTTGCGAAAATTAGGCTGTTTGATAATTGAAAACTGCTCCTCAAGACAATTAAAGGCTCCTTTTACTGCTCTGGTGCGCCACGGAAGTTTGGGAGGAAGATTTGATCGGAAGTTTGGCCCATTTGTTAGAGATCGGACATGGGCTGTCTTCTGGTGGCGGATTTGCGAATTTATGCTGCAGAAGAAACAAGAGAGAGAAGCAAATAGATCTATGTTAAAACATATGCTCGTAAAGAGATTAATTATTGCATTTATTGACATCATTAAAATTATTGACATCATTGAAATAATATTCTGGGAATACGAGACTGTTCCATATATTCCAAATCGATAAATAAGATTTAAAATCTTATAATGAAAGGCGATTTGATCTATGTTTCAGTGTTATCGAATAGACTGTGGTATATATTCTTGATTTTCTTACATAAATTATATAAATTATAGACACTAAAAATTCGATCTCGTTTACTTTCTTTTTGTACGAAATAAATCAGAAAAATGAACAACTGCCACTACATCACACCACATCACTTTGCCTAGAACTAAGTTCGCCCTATATAGTTTTTGAATGATGTGGGTCAGAAGTCTGATTATGCTGTGAGACGCTCTACAGTCATACGAGAATGGGACCTACGGTTTAAAGTAGATTCCGATCATCTATAAACATCCATGGCACCGTCGGGACTCGAACCCGAAACCTATAACCACAAATTTATCATGACCGTAAGTACAGAAGCTTTCTATTTGGAATCATTGTCTGTTTTGGAAGTTTGGTTTGGCGCTCAACGGTCATCTTGTACACACTTTAGTCTAAACAGACTGGGACCTACAGTTTAAAGTGGATTCCGAAATACTACAAACATCCATATCACCGTCGGGACTGGAACCCAAAACCTGTGTTGCCGAGCGAAAGAGCGCTATCCACTCGGCCCCTATTGTCTTAGAAGAGAACTCTCTTCTAATATAAATCAATAATTATAATTATCAACACTTTCGTTTAAAAGTGATTCTTGTCCATACATATCTTCAGTTCCTTTTGGATTAATTATTAACGCTTAACTCTGCAGATCAGTGCAAATTTAAGTGATGACATCAAACAAGAAGCAATGTCTTCTCTCTAAGCGATCAAAATTCACTTATAGATTTCGTCGCAGTGAAAAGATCCTCATTGCCAAATTAGACCTCCGTTCAAATTTCCTGACATATAACATTGTGCCCCTCACGGATCCCTGCCCAATTAATCAGAGTCCCGTGCATCTTTGGCACAACTCCTGGTACGCAGCCAACCTGATTATCCAAAGAATCGGAGGGAGTGGTGATGGTAATGGTGCAGTCGAGACGCCAGTTTAAAGCTATCACTTGTAAAAATTCGGCTGTTCGGATAATTGAAAACTGCTCCTCAAGACAATTAAAGGCTCCTTTTACTGCTCTGGTGCGCCACGGAAGTGTGGGCGGAAGATTTGATCGGAAGTCTGGCCCATTTGTTAGAGATCGGACATGAGCTGTCTTCTGGTGGCTGATTTGCGAACTGATGCTGCAGAAAAAACAAGTTTAAAAGATCTATGTCAAAACTTATGATCATAAAGAGATCGATTAATGAAACTGAAATCATTGAAATAATAATCTGGATACACGAAATAGTTCCATATATTATAAATTGATAAATAAGATTTTAAATCTTATAATGAAAGGCGATTGGATCATTGTTTCACTGTTATCGAATAGACTGTGGGGTTTATTCGTGACTTTCTTACATAAATTATATCCACACTAAAAATTCGACCTCGTTTACTTTCTTTGTGTATGAAATTGTTCAGCAAAATAAACTACTGCTACTACATCACACCACATCACTGTGCTTATATCTAAGTTGCAACTGTACAATTTGGGAATGATATGGATGAGAACTCTCATGGGACGCTCTAAAGTCATAGGAGACCGCGACCTACGGGTTAAAGTGGATTCCTGACATCTGTAAACATATTTGGCACAGCCGGGGCACGATCTCGAAACCTGTAGCGTTGAACGCAAGCATTTATCATGACCATAGGTACAGAAACTTTATATTCGGAATCATTGTCTGTTTTAGAAGAGAGCTCCCTTAATGTAAATCAATAATTATAATTATCCACACTTACTGTACTTTTAAAAATGATTCTTGCCATACATATGTTCAGTTCCTTTTGGATTAATTATTACCGCTTAACTCTGCAGAACAGTGCAAATATACGTGATGACATCAAACAAGAAGCAATGTCTTCTCACTAAGCGATCAAAATTCACTTATAGATTTCGTCGCAGTGAAAAGATCCTCATTGCCAAATTAGACCTCCGTTCAAATTTCCTGACATATAACATTGTGCCCCTCACGGATCCCTGCCCAATTAATCAGAGTCCCGTGCATCTTTGGCACAACTCCTGGTACGCAGCCAACCTGATTATCCAAAGAATCGGAGGGAGTGGTGATGGTAATGGTGCAGTCGAGACGCCAGTTTAAAGCTATCACTTGTAAAAATTCGGCTGTTCGGATAATTGAAAACTGCTCCTCAAGACAATTAAAGGCTCCTTTTACTGCTCTGGTGCGCCACGGAAGTGTGGGCGGAAGATTTGATCGGAAGTCTGGCCCCATTTGTTAGAGATCGGACATGGGCTGTCTTCTGGTGGCTGATTTGCGAATTTATGCTGCAGAAAAAATCATAGAGAGAGAAGGAAATAGATCTATATATAACATATGCTCTTAAAGAGATTGATTATTGAAATTATTTTCATCTTTGAAATAATATTCTGGCAATAAAAGATAGTTCGATACATTCTAAATTGATAAATAAAATTTAAAATCTTATAATGAAAGGCGATTGGATCAATGTTTCAGTGTTGTCAAATAGACTGTGGTGTGAAAATTTTTGAATTTCTTGCCGAAATTATATCCACACTAAAAATTCGATCTCGTTTACTTTCTTTGTGTATGAAATAAATCAGCAAAATAAACTACTACCACTAGATATCACACCACATCACTGGGCCTAGAGCTAAGTTTCCTCTATAGAGTTCGAGAATAATGTGGGTGAGATGTCTGATTATGCTGTGTGACGCTCTACAGTCATAGGAGACTGGGACAGACGGTTTAAAGTGGATTCCGAAAGTATATAAATATCCAGGGCACCGCCGGAACTCGAATCCGAAACCTGTGGTAACTAGTGCCAGAGCGCTAACCACTCGGCCATCAGATCACACATTCATTCCACCGCCAGGATTCGAACCTGAAGCCTGTGACACCAAAGGAAAGAACTCTTGCTAATTGGCCATCAGACCGCACCAACATGGTTTTGTCCAATTGAGTTTTAGATAAGAGTTTCCTTAATATATAAATTGATAATAATTTTTATATATCCGTCCTTATTTTTAAAAATGATTCTTGTACAGTTATACTTTCAATTCCTTTTGGATTAATTATTAACGCTTAACCCTGCAGAACTGCACAAATATATGTGACGACATCAAACAAGAAGCAATGCCTTCTCTCTAAGCGATCAAAATTCACTTATAGATTTCGTCGCAGTGAAAAGATCCTAATTGTCAAATTGGACCTCCGTTCAAATTTCCTGGTAGATAACATTGTGCCCCTCGCGCATCCCTGCCCAATTAATCAGTTTGGCCCGGAGGGTCCCATGCATCTCTGCACAATAAAAACTGCGATTTTTACTCCCTGGAGCAAATATCAAAAAAGAACCTATTTACAAAAAACAGTATAACATGGTTAGTATGATGGTTAACATGGAGTATGTCTCCCGGACGATGCAATACAGGCCTTACAACGCCTAGGCATGCTGAGTATCAAATTATCCATCTGATCTTGGGGAATATTACACCACTCATCAAGCAATGCCCTCCGAAGTTCCGGTTGACAGATGGGAGGGGGTTGACGGGCTGCAATTCATCGGTCAAGCATATCCCACACATGCTCTATTGGATTCAAGTCCGGTGAGTATGCTTGCCAATCAACACGGGTGATATCCTCCAATTGAAGGCATTCGTCTACAATTTTTGCACGGCGAGGACGGACGTTGTCATCCATAAACAGTAATTCAGCACCCATGGCGCCCCGAAACAAACGTACATGTTGTTCCAGAATGACATCCCGATAGATGTGGCCTGTAAGAATAATTCCTCTCCAAACGAGCCATCCTGCACCACCGTAACGGTGTCGTTCAATGGTGTTCTCTTGGTGGTAACGGGTACCTGGCGCTCTCCATGTGAAAGTCCGGCGAGAATCAGACTGCAAACTAAACCTGGACTCGTCGAAAAACATCACACCAGACCACTGTTGCGGTGTCCACAATGCATGCTCTCTACTCCATGTTAATTGCAGGCGACAGTGAGTTGCGGTAAGTGGAACACATCTGACAGGCCTACGAGCATATAGACCAATGTGCCCTAAGCGTCTGTACACGGTCTGCCTTGAAACTGTCGTACCGGTAGCTGAAGAGAGCTGACGGGACAGGTCTGATGCTGCGCTCCGTCTGTTTCTTTTGACAGTAACTGCTAAATACCGGTCCTCATTCGGCGTTGTAACTCGGGGGCGACCTGTGCTGTAACATCTACTCACATTACCATCATCTTGGAATCGTTGCCAAAGCCTGGAGATGACACTCTGGGCGATTCCAAGTTCCTCGGATACTTCCAGCTGGGTACGCCACATTCCAGTCGTCCGATAATTCTACCACGTAAAAAATTATCCAAATGCTTCCTTTGTGCCGTAACTATGCGGTTATTGCACTGAAAGGCTTTTAAAGCGCCTGTGAACAATTTTACATCTTTGCCACCATTCCTTATATACCCCTCTCTTACACTCTCGTCATTGTGAAGTACTATCCGCGCCATCTGGTGGTTTCATGTAATTTGCACCACACTAAAAATTGACCTCTGTTAATTTCTTTATGTATGAAATAGAGCAGCAAAATAAACTAATACTACTACATCACACCACATCACTGTGCCTAGTTCTAAGTTGCCTCTATATAGTTCGGGAATAATGTGGGTGAGAAGTCTGATTATGATGTGTGACTCTCTACAGTCGTAGAAGACCGGGACCTACGGTTTAAAGTTAATTCCGAGCTTCTATAAACCTCTATATCACCGCCGGAACTCGAAAACGAAACCTGTTGCAACGAACGCACAGATTTAGACCCTAGGTACAGAAGCTTTCGATTCGAAATCATTGTCTGTTTTAGAAAACAGCTCCCTAAATGTAAATCAATAATTATAATTACTCGTATCCAACTACTTTTGATTCTTGTCCATACATATCTTTAATTCCTTTTGGAATTATTTTTTCCGCTTAAGTCTTCAGAACAGTGTAAATATAAGTGAGGGCATCAAACAAGAATCAATACCTCCTCACTAAGTGATCAAAATTCACTTATAGATTACGTCGCAGTAAAAAGATCCTAATTTCCAAATTAGACCTCCGTTCAAAATTCCTGATAGATAACATTGTGCCCCCCACTGATCCCTGCCCAATTAATCAGGGTCCCGTGCACCTCTGCACAACTCCTGGTACGCAGCCGACCCGATTATCCAAAGAATCGGAGGGAGTGGTGATGGTAATGACGCAATCGAGACGCCAGTTTAAAGCTATCACTCGAGAAAGTTAGGCTGTTCGGATAATTGAAAATTGCTACTCAAGACAATTAAAGGCTCCTTTTACTACTCTGGTGCGCCACGGAAGATTTGATCGGAAGTCTGCCCATTTGTAAGAGATCGGACAAGAGCTGTCTTCTGGTGGCTGAAAGCTATGCTGCAGAAGAAACAAGTTTAAAATATCTACGTCAAAGCATATGCTTATAAAGAGATAAATCATTGAAATAATTGACTCATTGAAATAATATTCTCGAAACACAAGATAGTTATATATATTCTAAATTGATAAATACAATTTAAAATCTAAGAGCCCTAGTCGTGATAGATACAAGATACGTGACTACAAGATAGTTCGATATATTCTAAAGTGATAAATAAGATTTAAAATCTTCGAATGAAAGGCGAATGGATCAATATTTCAGTGTTGTGGAATAGACTGTGGTGTATATTCTTGATTTTCTTACATAAATTTTATCCACATTACAAATTCGACATCGTTTATTTTCTTTGTGCCTGAAATAAATTTGCAAAATAAACTACTACTACTACTACACCACACTACATTACTGTGCCTAGAGCTAAGTTGCCTCTATACAGTTTGGGAATGTTGTGGGTGAGCTGATTATGCTGTGTGACACTCTACAGTCATAAGAGACTGGGACCTACGATTTAAAGTGGATTCCGAGATTCTATAAACATCCATTGCACTGCCGGGACTAGAAACTGAAACCTGTGTCCCCGAACGCATGGATTTATCATGACCATAGGTACAGAAGCTTCCTATTCGGAATCATTGTCTGTTTTAGAAGAGAGCTCCTTTAATGTAAATCAATAATTATAATTATCCACACTTACTTTTAAAAATCATTCCTGTCCCTGAATATCTTCAGTTCCTTTTAGATTAATTATTCCCGCTTAACTCTTCAGAACAGTACAAATATATGTGACGACATCAAACAAGAAGCCTCCTCTCTAAGCGATCAAAATTCACTTATAGATTTCGTCGCAGGGAAAAGATCCTAATTGCCAAATAAGACCTCCGTTCAAATTTACTGATAGATAACATTGTCCCCTGCCCAATTAATCAGGGTCCTGTGCAACTCCGCACAACTCCTGGTACGCAGCCGACCTGATTATCCAAAGAATAGGAGGGAGTGGTGATGGTAACGATGCAATCGAGACGCCAGTTTAAAGCTATCACTCACGAAAATTAGGCTCTTCGGATAATTGAAAACTGCTACTCAAGACAATTAAAGGCTCCTTTTACTGCTCTGGTGCGCCACGGAAGTTTGGGTGGAAGGTTTGATCGGTAGTCTGGCCCATTTGTGAGAGATCGGACGTGAGCTGTCTTCTGGCGGCTGATTTGCGAACTTATTCTGCAGAAGATACAAGTTTAAGATATCTATGTCAGAGCATATGCTCATAAAGAGATTGATTACTGAAATAATATTCTGCATACACGAGATAGTTCAATATGTTCTAAATTGATAAATAACATTTAAAATCTTCGAATGGAAGGCGATTTGGTCTATGTTTCAGTGTTGTCATAAATTACAGCCAGACTAAAAATCCGAGCTCGTTTACTTTCATTGTATACGATATTTTTCAGCAAAATAAATTTGCAACATTTTAATTATTAAATGGTAACAAATGCAAGTAAAACCATAGCAAAAACATTCTGAGATAATTTCTTTCTAATTTAGTGTCGAATAATGATTTTATGAAAAAAAGTTTATAATTACCTTCTTGCAGCCGTTTTTCGTAGCACATTATTCGAACAGATTATAAATGCAAATAATAATGATTTTATGAAAAAGTTTATAATTACCTTCTTGCAGCCGTTTTTCGTAGCACATTATTCGAACAGATTATAAATGCAAATAATAATGATTTTTATGAAAAAAGTTTATAATTACCTTCTTGCAGCCGTTTTTCGTAGCACATTATTCGAACAGATTATAAATGCAAATAATAATGATTTTATGAAAAAAAGTTTATAATTACCTTCTTGCAGCCGTTTTTCGTAGCACATTATTCGAACAGATTATAAATGCAAATAATAATGATTTTATGAAAAAAGTTTATAATTACCTTCTTGCAGCCGTTTTTCGTAGCACATTATTCGAACAGATTATAAATGCAAATAATAATGATTTTATGAAAAAAAGTTTATAATTACCTTCTTGCAGCCGTTTTTCGTAGCACATTATTCGAACAGATTATAAATGCAAATAATAATGATTTTATGAAAAAGTTTATAATTACCTTCTTGCAGCCGTTTTTCGTAGCACATTATTCGAACAGATTATAAATGCAAATAATAATGATTTTATGAAAAAAGTTTATAATTACCTTCTTGCAGCCGTTTTTCGTAGCACATTATTCGAACAGATTATAAATGCAAATAATAATGATTTTATGAAAAAAAGTTTATAATTACCTTCTTGCAGCCGTTTTTCGTAGCACATTATTCGAACAGATTATAAATGCAAATAATAATGATTTTATGAAAAAAAGTTTATAATTACCTTCTTGCAGCCGTTTTTTCGTAGCACATTATTCGAACAGATTATAAATGCAAATAATAATGATTTTATGAAAAAAAGTTTATAATTACCTTCTTGCAGCCGTTTTTCGTAGCACATTATTCGAACAGATTATAAATGCAAATAATAATGATTTTATGAAAAAAGTTTATAATTACCTTCTTGCAGCCGTTTTTCGTAGCACATTATTCGAACAGATTATAAATGCAAATAATGTGATTTTATGAAAAAGTTTATAATTACCTTCTTGCAGCCGATTTTTTCGTAGCACATTATTCGAACAGATTATAAATGCAAATAATAATGATTTTATGAAAAAGGTTTATAATTACCTTCTTGCAGCCGTTTTTCGTAGCACATTATTCGAACAGATTATAAATGCAAATAATAATGATTTTATGAAAAAAAGGTTTATAATTACCTTCTTGCAGCCGTTTTCGTAGCACATTATTCGAACAGATTATAAATGCAAATAATAATGATTTTATGAAAAAGTTTATAATTACCTTCTTGCAGCCGTTTTTCGTAGCACATTATTCGAACAGATTATAAATGCAAATAATAATGATTTTATGAAAAAAGTTTATAATTACCTTCTTGCAGCCGTTTTTCGTAGCACATTATTCGAACAGATTATAAATGCAAATAATAATGATTTTATGAAAAAAAGTTTATAATTACCTTCTTGCAGCCGTTTTTCGTAGCACATTATTCGAACAGATTATAAATGCAAATAATAATGATTTTATGAAAAAAGTTTATAATTACCTTCTTGCAGCCGTTTTTCGTAGCACATTATTCGAACAGATTATAAATGCAAATAATAATGATTTTATGAAAAAAAGTTTATAATTACCTTCTTGCAGCCGTTTTTCGTAGCACATTATTCGAACAGATTATAAATGCAAATAATAATGATTTTATGAAAAAAGTTTATAATTACCTTCTTGCAGCCGTTTTTCGTAGCACATTATTCGAACAGATTATAAATGCAAATAATAATGATTTTATGAAAAAAAGTTTATAATTACCTTCTTGCAGCCGTTTTCGTAGCACATTATTCGAACAGATTATAAATGCAAATAATAATGATTTTATGAAAAAAGTTTATAATTACCTTCTTGCAGCCGTTTTTCGTAGCACATTATTCGAACAGATTATAAATGCAAATAATAATGATTTTATGAAAAAAGGTTTATAATTACCTTCTTGCAATATTCTTCCTTACCGTATTATTTGAACAAATTATAAAGGCAAATAATAATGATATTACAAAAAAAAGTTTATAATAACCTAACAGAGAATAAATTAGTTTATTACTATAATTGTTACAATTAAAGTATCTATTTAGAGATAAGTGATTTCAGTTTGAAATTAACTTCGACTTCGTAAAAAGAAAATAACTCAATTACATTTTGGTCAGTTAGATCAACGTAACTAGACATTGTTGAATCCGAGGTTACCAGGTTTTTCACACATTATCACAAAAGCCATCGGGGTGGCCTTGGTTGGCTAGCACTCTGACCTTTGGTACTTCAAGTTCGAATCCTGGCCGTGGCATGAATGTTTGTTAGTGGTTTGGAATCCACATTAAACTGTAGATATCTGTCTAATTAGCTTAAAATGTGCACAAAAGGACAATAGAGCTATAAACCAAACACTATCGATTCTTCTTGTTTCTAAAAGCAGTGCAAAAATGGACGGCATCAACGTATAAGAACCTGATCCCTGCTGCACGCTAGGGGAGCAGCTTACCAATGGCCATGAATTGGGTAAAATTAATGAATAAAGCAAGAACTTTAAACAGTTAAAGCAGTGATGAGTTTAACAACGCACTGTATAATGATAATTGACAATATGGTAATTTCTAAAATTAAGCTTGAAGAATTTTTTAAACTTTTCTCAAAGAAATTGTATGAAATAAACCAAAAAAATAAACTACTACTACATCACACCACATCACTGTGCCTAAAGCTAAGTTGCCAGTATACAGTTCGGGACTGATGTGGGTGAGAAGTCTGATTATGCTGTGTGTCGCTCTACAGTCATAAGAGATCGGGACCTACGGTTTAAAGGGGATTCAAGCCGCTATAAACATCCCCGGCACCACCGGGACTCGAATCCGAAACCTGTGGCAAATAGGGCACGGATTTATCATGACCATAAGTACAGAAGCTTTCTATTCGGAATCATTGTCTGTTTTAGAAGAGCGATCCCTTAATGTAAATCAATAATTATATTTATCCCCACTTATTTTTAAAATGATTCTTGTCCATACATATCTTCAGTTCCTTTTGGATTAATTATTATCGCCTAACTCTTCAGAACAGTGCAAATATATGTGATGACATCAAACAAGAAGCCTTCTCACTAAGCGATCAAAATTCACTTATAGATTTCGTCGCAGTGAAAAGATCCTAATTGCCAAATTAGACCTCCGTTCAAATTTCCTGACAGATAACATTGTGCCCCTCGCCGATCCCTGCCCAATTAATCAGGGGGTCCCGTGCACCTCTGCACAACTCCTGGTACGCAGCCGACCTGATTATCCAAAGAATCGGAAGAGTGGTGATGGTAATGACGCAATCGAAACGCCAGTTTAAAGCTATCACTCGCCAAAATTAGGCTGTTCGGATAATTGAAAACTGCTACTCAAGACAATTAAAGGCTCCTTTTACTGCTCTGGTACACCACGGAAGTTTGGGAGGAAGATTTGATCGGAAGTCTGGCCCATTTGTTAGAGATCAGACATAAGCTGTCTTCTGGTGGCTGATTTGGGAACTTTAGTATGCTGCAGAAGAAACAAGTTTACAATATCTACTACTGTGCCCAAAAAGTAAGACCAATTATTTTATTTTCAAAAACTCTTTATTTATTTTCCAAATTTATTTCATCGCCTTCAAAGTAATCCCCTCCGCACACAATGCACTTATGCCAACTTTTTTTCCAATCCTCAACGCATGCTAAAAAGTCGTCGGCAGGGAGGACCTTCAAAGCGCGCGGAGATTCACGTTGAATCTCTTTAATCAATTCAAAACAGTATCCCCATTGTGGTCTTTTGAGTTTAGGGAATACCCATAAGTCGTACGGTGTGAACACGGTGATTGTGGAACGATTTGGGTTTCATTTTTGGCGCAAAAGTCCCGAAGAATCAATGCAGTGTGAGCTGGTGAATTCAATGTTTTCGATACCAATCGAGATTTGACGCGTTTGAAGCCCAAAATGGAATTGCCCGATACTTTTGAAATTCCAACATCCTCTGGAAGGTCTCTAATTGTAAATTGGCGGTTTGCAAGCACCAAAAGTTTAATTTTTTGGACCTGAGCTTCGTCTGTTGAGGTTGAGGGTCGACCAGAGGCTCTTCGTCTTTAACGCGTTCTCTGCCTTCTTTGAACTGTTTATACCATTTCTAAATATTTCTTTACGATATGGGAATGCTCAATGAATGTCTTCTCCAACATTCTATACTTTACCGTAAAAAAATTGAATGCAAGTTCTTTGCTCAATTAATTCAGACATTTCAAAAATTGCCGGAATTAGTTTTAGCGTCTCGCAAAGCCAAGCGTAACTCAAACACTAGTGAATATTTTGACGTCAAATTTCACACAGATATCAAGGACAGTGTCAGCAATCTAAAAAAGAAAAATTTAAATTTCATAAACCCCGGGAATTTTAAATTGAAAATTGGTCTTACTTTTTTTACACAGTAGTATAGTACAAGTTCATAAAGAGATTGATTATTGAAATTATTATCATTATTGAAATAATATTCTGGAAACACAAGATAGTTCTATACGTTCTAAATTGATAAATAACATTTAAAATCTTCGAATGAAAGGCGATTTGGTCTATGTTTCAATGTTGTCATAAATTATATCAAAATATGAAAATCCGAGCTCGTTTACTTTCTTTTTAAACGAAATTTTTCAGCAAAATAGACTTGCAAAACTTGAATTATTAAATGGTAATAAATACAAGTAAAACCATATCAAAAACATTCTAATATAATTTCTTTCTAATTTAGTGTCGAACAACGATAAAAACATCGAGTTAACCACTAGGAATTATAAATGCAAATAATAATGATTTTATGAAAAAAAGTTTATATTGTATTGCCTTCTTGCAATCTTCTTCCGTAGCATATTATTTCAATAAATTATAAATGCAAATAGTAATGATTTTATGAAAAAAAGCTTATAATTACCTAACGGAGAAAACTAATTTATTGCTACAGTTTTCTAGTATATATAGTAGTAGTTTCTGGTTCTATAAGTATCTATTTGAAACTAACTTCGACTTCAATAAAAAGAAAATAACTCAATTACATTTTGGTCAATTAGATCAACGCAACTAGATAGTGTTGGATGAGATGCGGCTTTGCGCACATTGTCACAAACGCCATCGGGTATCCTTGTTTCTGAAAACAATGACTACAGCGGACGTCACCAACGGATACGAACCTGATCCCTGCTGCACTCTAGTTGGTTTGTATCCTGGCTGGCACGACATATTCACATTAAGCTTTTGTTTAGCGGAATTAGCTAGCGCTCTGGCCTTTCGGTACCACAGGCTTCAGGTTCAATCCGTGTGGGTGGCGGTGGCATGGGTGTTTGTTAGTGGTTCGGAATCCACTTTAAACTGTAGTTCCGGGTCTAATTAGCCCAGAAGTGTGCACATAATGACCGTAGAACGACAAACCAAACCTTTAAGCGCTAGTTGTGTAGTTTACTGCAGATGAATCTCGTAAAATTAATCAATATCGCAACAAATTTAAAACATTAATGCAGTGATTAGTATAACAACACACTGCATAATGATAATTGGTAATATGGTAATTTCTAATCTTTTACCTTGAAGGGTTTTATTGTATTTTTCGAAAGATTCTGAGTTTATATTAAACTCATATAAACTCATATTTGACAAATATAAAGTGAAATTATCATTTTAATTCATTAATAAGACAATGATACATGACGAATGCGTAAATTACATACTGAATTGCCTTATTACACTTATTCATTGAAATTTTTATATTTAAATCGCACGCCAAGCAAACCTTTTATTCTGAACTCAAAACGCAACGACACGAAATGTAATCTCCCATCAAATTCCGAGAGGGTGACCGTTCTGCAATGTCGGTGGCACCTTTCAATGGCAGGGATCCTCTCCGCCCCCCTCCCCCCGAATCCTAATGCACGGTTGACTTCGCGAGCGGTCCAATCAGACACCCCAGCGACGCACGCCGCTGATGGGTGTTTGGGGAACCTGGAGGAATATGCAGATTGCCTTATTATCTCGCATAATTATGATGAATGCCGAGCCTCGGCCTGGGGATTCTTTTAAGGGGGATCTATCTTTGGGGTTCCTCTCCTCCACATTCGAAAGTCCTCTTTCAATTTTGCGCATCTGTGATTTTTGGGAATTTACATTGTTGTGCTAATTGAATGACTTTGCTGGTCTTCGTTTATTGTGTAAGTCGATGATAAATTTATTCTTCACTTGTCGCCATTCCCCCCCTCCTCCCTCTTTTTTAAACTATGTAGATTTCACTTTTTAGAAATGATTCTAAGAAGTAAAAAGTTATCTCAAAATTACAAAAAGTGGAAATTGGTTTTATGAAATTTGCATTTCAATAAGGGGCCATTTGCTAAGTAAAATTGTGAAATAGTGAGTTTGATTACCCGTTCAAGGAAATAAAATTGGCCGGTATTTTCAGTGCAATAGATCCAGTGTAGTTTGTTAGTAAGTAAGAATTTTATTATAATGTAACTGTGTACAATGCAGGTTTGTACATTCTATATTAATATAATTGTGTATAATGCACGTGTATAATATACAATGCACGTGTGTACATTGTATATTAATGTAATTGTGTATAATACGCGTTTGTACATTATATATTACTGTTGTTGTGTACAATGCACGTTTGTACATTTAATGTAATTGTGTACAATGCACGTTTGCACATTTAATGTAATTGTGTACAATGCACGTTTGCACATTTAATGTAATTGTGTACAATGCACGTTTGTACATTATATATTAAAGTAACTGTGTACAGTGAATAATTATTAATGTAATTTTGTACAGCGAGTATTTATTAAGGGGCCCGATGGCCTAGTGACTAGCGCTCTGTACCAGTCGAGTCCCAGCGGTCGTTTGTAGTGGTTAGGAATACACTTTAAACTGTAGGTACCGGTCTAATTAGCCCAAGTGTGCACTAAATGATCGTGGAGCGACAAACCAAACCTTTCCACACTAGTTTTGTAGCTTACTGAAGATGAATCTGGTACAATCAATGAGTAAAGCAAGAAGTTAAAACGTAAGAAGTTAACGTAAATGTAGTCATGAGTGAACAACACACTCTATAATATTAATTAATAACATGATAATTTCTAAACTTAGAGATTAAATGGGTGTTTTTAATTTTTCTCAAAGAATCTGAGTTTATGATACTAAACTCACATAAACTCATATTCAACGAAACAGAATTATGTGAAATTATTATTTTAATTCATTAATAATACATACTGAATGCATATATTACACACTGAATTGCCTTATAACAAGTATTGTATGTACATGCAAACCTTTTAAAAACAATGCGAAAACGAAAGGTAATCTCCTATCCAATTCCGAGCGGGTGACCGTTCTACAGTATCGGCGGCACCTTTCAGAGGCAGCGATCCCTTTCTCCCCCCCCTTGGCGAGCGGTCCAATCAGACACCCCGGCGGCGCACGCCGGTAATTTGTGTTTGGGGAACCTGGAGGAATATGCAGATTGGCTTATTATCTCGTCATAATTATGATGAATGCCCGAGCCTCGGCTGGGGGTTTTTTTAAGGGGGAGGGGGTGGGGGTCTATCATTGGGTTCCGCTCCTGCACATTCGAAATTCCCCCTTTTAGTTTCGCGCATCCATGATTTTTGGGAATTTACATTGTTGAGCTAATTGAATGACTTTGCGGGTCGCCTTCGTTCATTGTGTATGTCGATGATAAATTTATGTTCGAATTGTGACGATCCTGCCTTTTAAAAAGAATAACTATGTAGATTTCACTTTTTGGAGATGATTCAATGAAATAAAAAGTTATTTCGAAAGAACAAACAATGGAATTGGTTTTATGAAATTTGCCTTTCAGTAAGGGGCCATTTGCTAAGAAAAATTGTGAAATTGCGAATCTTGATTACTCGTCTAAGGAAATAAAATTGGCCTGTATTTTCAGTGTAATAGATTCAGTGTTGTTTACGATTAATTAAGAATTATATTTTAATGTAATTATGTACAGTGCGCGTTAGTACATTACATATTAATGTAATTGTGTACAGTGAATAAATATTAATATAATTGTGTGTAATATAAATATATTTGTGTGTAATATAAATATAATTGTGTTGTTAATATAATTGAGTATTTAATAAGGGTCTTGATGGCCGCGTTACAGGTGCTTCGGCACTCTGTGCCATAGGCTTCGGGTCGAGTCCCGGCTGTGTCATGGATGTTTGTAAGTGGTTCATTAAACGAAGCCCACATTAAACTATAGGTATTGGTCTAATTATACTAAAATATGCTCAAAATCACCGTAGAGCAACTAACCAAACCAAAAGGCATAGAGAGTCTCCTTGTTTTTGAAAGCAGTGACTTCGACTGAAACTACCAACGGATATGAACTTGATCCTTGCTGCACACTATTTGTGTCGTTTACCAGGAAGCCATAAATCGGTTAAAATTAATGAACAAAGCAAGAAATTTAAATCGTTAGTGTGGTGATGACTGTAACAACACACGGTATAATGATAATTGATAGCATGGTAATTTCTAAACTTGTAGCTTTAAGGGGTTTTTTGTAATTTTTCCGCAAAGAATCAGAATTTCTATTAATAAAATAACACATTAACTCATACTTGACAAAAAAAAGTGATATTATCATTTTAATACATTAATAAGACAATAATGCATGCCGAATACATATATTACATGCTGAATTGCCTTATAACACATATTCATTAAAATTTTTTTAAATTTAAATCGCGCATTAAAGCAAACCTTTTATACTCCACACAAAACGCAAAGACACGAAAGGTAATCTCCTATCGAATTCCGAGCGGGTGCCCTTTCTGCAATATCGGCGGCACCTTTCAAAGGCAGGGATCCCTTTCTCCCCCCCCTCCCGAATCCTAATGCACGGTTAACTTGGCGAGCGGTCCAATCAGACACCCCGGCGACGCACGCCGGTAATAGGTGTTTGGGTGAACCTGGAGGAATATGCAAATTGCCTTATTATCTCGTCATGATTATGATGAATGCAGAGCCTCGGCTGGGGATTCTTTTAAGGGGAGGAGGGGGGCTCTGTCTTTGGTTCCGCTTCTGAAATTCCCCCTTTTAGTTTCGTGCATCTATGATTTTTGGGAATTTACATTGTTTTGCTAATTGAATGACTTTGCTGGTCGCCTTCGTTCGTTGTGCAATATATATCGATGATAAATTTATGCTCGACTTGTAACGATTCTGCTTTTTAAAAAAGAGTAACTTTGTAGATTTCACTTTTTAGAAATGATTCAGTGAAATAAAAAGTTATCTCGAAAAGCCAAAAATTGGAATTGGTTTTATGATATTTGCATTTAAATTAGGAGCCATTTGCTAACCAAAATGTTAAATTGTGAGTCTTGGTTACTCGTCCAATGAAATAAAATTGGCCAGTATTATCCGTTTAATAGATTCAGTGTAGTTCACGATTAAGTACGAATTATATTTTAGTGTAATTGTGTACAGTGAATAATTATTAATGTAATTGTGTACAGTGATTAATTATTGATGTAACTGTATACAGTGGTAATTATTAATTTAATTGTTTACAGTGAATAATTATTAATGTAAATGTGTACAGTGAATAATTATTAAGGGGCATGATGACCGAATTGCCAAATCTCTAGTACTATGTGCCATACAAAGCCAGATTCGAATACCGTCAGTACCATGGATATTTGTTAGAGGTTCGGAATCCACAATATACACTAGGTCTGTATTTAATTGGCCCAAAGTGTGCACAAGAGAACAGAAGAGCGACAAACCAAACCTTTGCAAGCTAGTTGTGTAGTTTACTGGAGATGAATCGGGTAAAATCAATGAATAACGCAAGAAATTAAAACTTTTATGCAGTAATGAGCGAACAATACGCTGCATAATGATAATTGATAATATGGTAACTTCTAAACTTTTACTTGAAGATTTTCTCAAAGAAACTGAGTTTTGAGTTTATATTAAACTTGCAAAAAAAAAACACTTAAGTGAAATTATTATTTTAATTCATTTATAAGACAATAATGCATGCTGAATGCATATATTACACACCGAATTGTCTTTTAACACATATTCATTGACATTTTTTCAATATAAATCGCACAATATGCAAACCTTTTATACTCAATGCGAAAACGCAACGACATGAAAGGTAATCTCCCATCAAATTCCGAGCAGTCATCAAATCGGCGGCACCTTTCAGAGGCAGGGATCCCTTTCTCTCCCCCCACCCCTCCCACGGAATCCTATCGCACGGTTGACTCGAGGAGCGGTCCAATCAGACACCCGGGCGACGCACACCGGTAATGGGTGTTTGGGGAACCTGGAGGAATATGCAGATTGCCTTATTATCTCGTCATGATTATGATGAATGCCCAAGCCTCGGCTGGGGATTCTTTTAAGGGAGAGGGAGGGGTTCTGTCTTTGGGTTCCGCTTCTGCACATTCGAAATTCCCCCTTTCAGTTTCGCGCATCTATGATATTTGGGAATTTACATTGTTGTGCTAATTGAATGATTTTGCGGGTCGCCTTCGTTCATTGTGTATGGCGATGATAAATTTGTGCTCGATTTGTGACGATCCTGCCTTTTTGAAAGAATAACTATGTAGACTTCACTTTTTAGAAATGATCCAATGAAATAAAAAGTTATCTCGACGAACCAAAAAGGGGAGTTGGTTTTATGAAATTTGCATTTCAAAAAGGGCCATTTGCTAAGAAAAATTACGGAATTGTTAGTCTTGATTGCTCGTCTAAGGAAATAAAATTGGCTAGTATTTTCAGTGTAAAAAATTCATTGTCGTTTACGATTAAGTAAGAATTATATTTTAATATAATAGTGTACAGTGAGTAATTAAAGGGGCCTCATGACCGAAAGGCTAACTCTCTAGTGTTATGTGCCACAGGAAACCAACCCGGTAGTACCATGGATGTCTGTTAGTGGTTCGGAATCCACGTTAAGCTATAGGTCGCGGTCTAATAAGCCCAAAGTGTGCACAAAATGACAGTAGAGTGAAAACCAAATATTTGCACACTTTAATTGTGTAGTTTACTGGAGATTAATCTGGTAAATTTAATGAATAAACATGGTAATTTCTAATCTTTTATCTTGAAAGTTGTTTTAGAATTTTTCTCAAAGAAACTGAGATTATATCAAGCTTACTTAAACTCATATTTGATAATTAGAATTAAGTGAAATTATCATTTTAATTCGTTAATAAGACAATAATACATGCTGAATACATAAATTACAAACTGAATTGCCCTATAACACATATTCATTGAATTTTCTTCAATTTAAATCGGAAAAGCAAACCTTTTATACTCAACCCGAAACGCAACGACACGAAAAGTAATCTCCCATAAAATGCCGAGCGGGTGACCGTCCTGCAATATCGGCGGTACCTTTCAAAGGCAGGGATACCTTTCTCCCCCTGATTCCTATTGCACGGTTGACTCGCGAGCGGTCCAATCAGACCCCGGCGACGCACGCCGGTAATGGATACTTGGGGAACCTGGAGAAATATGCAAATTACCTTATTATCTCGTCATAATTGTGATGAATGCCGAGCCTCGGTTGGGGCCTTCTTTTAAGGGGGAGCGGGTGTTCTATCTTTGGGTCCCGCATTCGAAATTCCCCCTTTCAGTTTCGCGCATCTATGATTTTTGGGAATCTACATTGTTGTGCTAATTGAATGACTTTGCGGGTCGCCTTCGTTCATTGTGTATGTCGATGATAAATTTATGCTCGAATTGTGACGATCCTGCCTTTTTGAAAAGAATTACTATGTAGATTTCACTTTTTTGAAATGATTCTATGAAATAAAAGTTGTCTCGATATTCCAAAAAGTGGAATTGGTTTTATGAAATTTGCATTTAAATAAGGGGCCAATTGCTAACCAAAATTGTGAATTAGAGAATCTTGATTACTCGTCTAAGGAAATAAAATAGCCGATATTTTCAGGGTAATAGATTCAATGCAGTTTACGATGAAGTAAAAATTATATTTTAATGTAATTTTGTGCAGTACACGTGTGTACATTATATATTAGTCTAGTAATGAAACCGTGAATAAATATTAATTGTGTACAGGGCACGTTTTTACATTATATCTTAATGTAATTGTGTACAGTGAAAGTTTATACATTATATTTTAATGTAATTGTGTACAGTGAAAGTTTATACATTATATTTTAATGTAATTGTGTACAGTGAAAGTTTTTGCATTATATATTAATGTAAATGTCTACAATGCATGTTTGTACATTGTATATTAATGTAATTGTGTGCTGCCAGTAATTAATAAGGTCCTTGATGGCCGCGTGACTAGCGCTCTGGCACTCATATGCTTCGAGGTCGAGTCCCGGCTGTGCCATGGATGTTTGCTAGTGGTACATTAAATTGAGTCCACGTTAAACTATAGGTATCTGTCTAATTAGAATAAAATATGCACCACAATGGCCGTAGAGCAACAAACCAAACCAAAAGCCTCCGGGTCTCCTTCTTTCTGAAGAAAGTGACTACAGCGGACAACACCGACGGATATGAACCTCATCCTTGCTGATCCTTCCTGAACCTGATCTTTTAAGTTAAAACGCTACCTTTTACTTGAAAGTTTTTTGTAACTGTTCTCAAAGAAAAAATTTATATTAAAGTCGCATAAACTTTAAAAATATTATATGAAATTATCATTTTAATTCATTAATAGGACAATAAAGCATGCTGAATACATAAATTACATACTGAAGTGGTTTATAACAATATCAATTTAAATCGCACACTAAGCAAATATTTTATGCTCAGCCCAAAACGCAACAAAACGAAAGGTAATCTCCCATCAAATTCCGAGCAGGTGACCATTCTTTAATATCGACGGCACCTTTCAAAGGCAGGGATCCCTTTCTCCCCCCCTTCCGAATCCCAATGCACGGTTGACTTGGCGAGAGATCCAATCAGACACCCCGGCGACGCACGGCGGTAATGGGTATTTGGGGAACCAGGAGGAATATGCAAATTGCCTTATTATCTCGCCATAATTGTGATGAATGCCCGAGCCTCGGCTGGGGATTCTTTTAAAGGGGAGGGGGTGGGTGTCTATCTTTGGGTTCCGCTTCTGCACCTTCGAAATTCCCCTTTTCCGTTTCGCGCATCTATGATTTTGGGGAATTTACATTGTTGTGCTAATTGAATGACTTTGTGGGTCGCCTTCGTTCATTGTGTATGTCAACGATAAATTTTTGCAACACTTGTAATGCCCAAAACCTTTTTTTTTTAAACTAACTATGTAGATTTCACTTTTTAGAAATAGATGCAATGAAAAAAAAAAGTTATTTCTAAATTCCAAAAAGTGGAATTGGTTTTATGAATTTGGCATTTCAATAAGAGGCCATTTGCTAAGCAAAATTGTGAAATAGTGAGTCTTGATTACTCGTCTAAGGAAATAAAATAGCCAATATTATCAGTGTAATAAATTCAGTATGCTTTATGATTAAGTAAGCATTATATATTAATGTAATTGTGTACAACGCATGTTTGTACACTACATATTAATGTAATTGTATAGGGCGAGTAATTATTAAGGTATTAAGGGTCCTGACAACCGAGTTATTGCGCTCTGTGCCGCAGGTATCGAGTTCGATTCCTGGCGTTTTCATGGATGTTTGTGACAGGTTCGGAATTCACATTAAACTATAGATACCGGTCTAGTTAGCCCAAAGTATGACAACGTGACCGTAGAGCGACAAAAAAAAACTTTGCACGCCAGTTGTGTAGTTTACTGGAAATGAATGGGTAAAATTAATAAATACAGCAAGATGTAAAAACGTTAATGCAGTGGTAAGTGTAAAAACACATTGTTTAATGATAATTTGTAATATGGTAATTTCTAAACTTTTATCTTGGAGGTTTTATTGTAATATTTCTCGAAGAATCTGAGTTTATAATATTAAACTCACCTAAACTAGTATTTGACACACAAAAAATTACTGAAATTATCATTTTAATTCATGAATAAGACAATAATACATACTGAATACACATATTACATGATGAATTGACTTATAACACTTATTCATTGAAAATTTTTTCAATTTAAATCGCACTCCAAGCCAACCTTTTATACTCAGCTCAAAACGCAACGACATGAAAGGTAATTTCCCATCAAATTCCGAGCGGGTGACCGTTCTGCAATACCGGCGGCACCTTTCAGAGGCAGGAATCCCTTTCTCTCCCCCCCGAATCCCATTGCACGGTCGACTTGGCGAGCCGTCCAATCAGACACCCCAGCGCCGCACGCCGGTGATGGGTGTTTGGGGAACCTGGAGGAATATGCAGATTGCCTTATTATCTCGTCATAATTGTGATGAATGCCCGAGCCTCGGCTGGGGATTCTTTTAAAGGGAGAGGGGGGTGTTTGTCTCTGGGTTCCGCTTCTGTACATTCGAAATTCCCTCTTTTAGTTTCCCGCATCTTTTGTTTTTCGGAATTTACGTTGTTGTGCTAATTGAAAGACTTTGCTGGTCGCCTTCGTTCATTGTGTATGTCGATGATAAAGTTATGCTCGACTTGTAAATAATAAACATTATATTATACAAATTATATATTATACAAATATTATATAGTATTATATTATACAAATACATGTTTTATTGAAATGTAAGGATTTTTCCGAAGTATAGTAACATTATTTTCACAATGGATGAGTTTTTTTTTTAATCAAAACATTAGAAAAAATTAAAATCTGGAATTAAAAAGAATAAACTTTTTTAGTTATCGATACAACACTATTATCAATACTAATTTTTTTATTAATACTTATTATCAATACTAACTTTGTTATCAATATTTATTATTATTTATTTACAGTATCATAAATGCTGCTGTACAAGGCTGAATTGAGGAACATTAAAAAATCTCAATTATATGATTTTTTTTTAAAATTTTGATTTTTGTATGATGTTTCTGCATCAATATTTGAATCATTTTTTTGATGAATTTTATAATAGTATTTTTATGCATTTTTCATACCTAAAAAGAAATTAAAAATTTTAATATGCATGGAAATCATAATCATTTATGCTACATGCTATGAATTTCTTGAACTATAGTAATATTACTTTCAAAATTTTTGATTATAAAAGGAATGATTTTTGTAACTCAAAACAAATTTGGAAATGAAAGGAATAAACATTTTTTTAATAATACTTAATGAAAAAAATTTTACCTATTATTGTAATCCCATATTTTATATAATTTATTTACAATATCATAAATGCTGCTGTTCAAGGCAATTATGTCATTCTCAATCCATAAATAATGCAGCTTTTTTTTGCTTTATTCCTAAATACTATAGTTTGATTCTCATTTTCTCATTAGACATTAAATATGCCGTTATTACTCTAGAAAAGTATTTCGAGGCAACTTAAAAATAATTAATGCATCAAATAAAAGGAGCATGTAATTCTAGATACGTACAGAAATCCATTGGCCAAATTCAGAAAGTATCATCTTTGTTGACTATACCACTCTCAATCCATAAATAATCCAGCTTTATGCTTTTTTCCCTGAATACTATAGTTTAATTCTCATTACACATTAAATATGCCATTATTACTCTAGAAAAGTATGTCGAGACAATTTACAAATATCTGCTCATGCCTCAAATAAAAGGAACATTAAATTCCAGATACGTACAAAAATATATTGGCCAAATTCAGAAGGTATCAGCTTTGTCGATTATGTCACTCTCAATCCATAAATAATTCAGCTTTGTGATTTTTTTCCTAAATACTATAGTTTCATTCTCATTGCACATTAAATATGCCGTTATTACTCAAGAAAAGAATTTCGAGACAATTTACAAATATCTGATATCTCAAATAAAAGCAGAATTAAATTCCAGATATGTACAAAAATTTAACGGCCAAGTTCAGATGATATCAACTTTGTCGATTATGTCACTATAAATAATACATCTTTGTGTTTTTTTTCCTAAGTACTATAGTTTAATTCTCCTTAGACATTAAGTATGCAGTTTTAAATAGGCACTCTAGAAAAGGGTTTCGAAATAGCTTACAAATATGTTCATGTCTCAAAAAAAAAGGAGCATTAAATTCAAGATACGTTCAAAAATCTATTGGCCAAATTCAGAAGGTATGAGATCTCATCAAAGAGGCACACGCCAGCCCATTCCTGTTCAATATCCTCTTAAATTCATTTAAAAAACCATCCAATACCTCAACCATTTTTTTTCCTCCTCTGCCCATCTTTTAGAGCAGAAGAGGTGAAAAGTTAATACACTCCATCTTAAAAGACACCTCCTGGATTGGAAACAATGAAAACCAATCCAATGGCAGTGTGTCAAACGATTTGAGCTACACATTTATCCCTTAACAATCGATTCCTCCCCTCGCCCATATCGTTCCACCACCCTGTCTCCACTTTTATCTCCTTTTACACACTCGCACACGTTAAAAGATCGTTACCCTTTCCAGCCGAGCCTCCTGTTATTTTGTGTTCTCGCCCCCCTGCCCACAATTGGAGCGAAAATGAAAAGTTATTTTGACTTGCTCTTTATTACGCATTGCAGTCGGATGGTTTCCAGGGAGAAAAATGGATACGGGGATGATTTTTAAAAGGATTTTTTGGGTGGAATTGTTCTGCTAAATTTCATGGCAAGGCTGTTGGCATCGTTTGGGTAGTCCGAGAATATTATTTTGGATTATTTTCTCGCTGATTGCTGCAAGTTTTTTCCTCTGACAAATGGTATTAAAAATTATTATTTTGTAGAATTATTACTGATTATATTTTTCTATAATTAAGTGGAAGTTTGATAAAATAAAAAAAAAGTATTCCAGAATATTTTTTTTGGCAAGTTGTTTGTCTTTGTGAAATAATATCTTGCTGATTGTTGCAAAATTTTTTCGTTGGAGGTTTTTAACAATATATTTTTGTAGAAAATATTGTTGTCATGATTGTATTTCTTTTAGCACAATCAGAAATATAAGATTTTTTTTTTTCCTTATTACGTATTGTTGTCGGATGGTTTCCAAGAAAATGGATACTATATATAGGATAAAAGAAAAGTAGATACTTGGATGATGTTGGACATTTTTTAATGTTTTTTGTGTAGACATTGTGCAGATTGTCCAGATAAATTTAACTGCAAAGGTATTGGTGTCATTTGGGATGTTTGAGAATATTATTTTGGATTATTTTCTCGCTGATTGCTGCAACATTTTTTTTTCTCTGTCAAATGGTGTTAAAAATTATTTTCGTGGAATTGTTATTATTTATGATTATTACTGATTATATCTTGTATTTTTTTCTAGAATTAATTGGAAGTTTGATAAAATTTAAGAAAAATATTCGTATCCCTTTGAGAATATCATTTTATCCAACAGTTTTTATGTGGTGAAACAATATATCAATCAATTTGCTGATTGTTGCAAGATTGCTGAATGCTAATTTGCTGATTGTTGATGTATTGTTTCATTGGATGGTATTAAGAATATATTTTTGTAGAGATAATGTTGTGATGATTATTTGCTACCTCAACTACCTTGTATTTCTTTTAGAGCAATTGGAAAAAATAAGATTTTTTCTCTTTATTATGTATTGTTGTCTGATGGTTTCCAAGAAAATGGATACATGGATAAGGGAAACTATATATTGGGTGAATAGAAAATGAATACGGAAATGATGTTGGAAATTTTAAAAAGGGTTTTGAGTAGAATTGTTCAGCTAAATTTCACTGCAAAGGTGTTGGGGTCATTTAGATTTGTGGAATATCATTTTGATTATTTTCTTATTGATTGCTGCAAAATGTTTTTAAAAGGTATTAAAAATTATTTTTGTAAAATTATTATTATCTATGATTGTTACTGATTATATCTTGTATTTATTTCCATAATTATTGATAAGAATATATTTTTCATTTTATCTAACTATTTCTTTGAGAATATCATTTTATAGCTGTATGCATGTATGAGTATGTGGCAATGTAGTTATGTATGAGCATGAGCATGTATGTATGTTGTATGTAGCAATGTATGAGCAAGTAGTTGATATTTGATAAAATAAAATCTTGCTGATTGTTTCGTTGGATGATATTATTAATATCTTTTTGAAGAAAGATTATTCATTGTGAGGATTATTGGCTTCCACAACAATCTTGTATTTTTTTATCACAGTTGGTATTACTATAAATAAATAAATAAATATTTTTATATGTTAAAAAAACTACCATAAAAATGGCCGTTAAATATAAATAAATTTACCTAAAATGTTTTATTCATTCTTTCTTATCTGTAACGGAAAAGATTTAAAATCAACATCATTAAAAAATTACTCAAAATATATCCTATAATTAAGATGGCGTATGCTGCAGTATTTAATAACAAATATAGATAATATTGCCACAGTATATCCAACTTGCTATAAATATTCTACTTGAATATTTCCCTAGTTTTCCTATATATGACAGATCAAATAATCTATAGAATTTTTTTTTAAAGCCCTTAGAAGGGTAATGTCACATTTTAAGGATCCTATATTTCCAATGACTATAAGTCGAAAATTTGTGTAATAAAAAAACTATTTTGTACCTCAATAGTATATTACTGAATAGTACTTATCCCTTCTTGTCCAGTGATAAATTTTAATATCATACATCACTTACTGGGTCAACATTTCTTCATTTGAAAAAATATCTTTCTAAAGATAGTTTAATTTTGAAAATAAAACTGGCAATATTATCTATATTTATAACTTTAAATAAGTTTCTTTTGTATATCATGCAAACGATATAATGTATCTATGAATCGATATTATCGATAGATTATCTATCCTATTATCCATCGATAGCACCAAATTTTGTTGGAATATGAATTTTAGTTCAAGAGAGTTTTTGGTCATTCATTTCGAGATATCTAACTGATTTTAAGATATTTACCGAATTTTTAAATATCCGCAGATTATGAAAAAAAAAACTCACATTATTATTTCAAATTGATAAGTAGACCAATTTATTTAGAATTTCTAATTCTAAATATTAAACTTTTTTCTGAAGTTTAATTGTAAAATCGTCTGTTCAGAAGAAAAATATTTTTAAAAAGTAGAATTTTTTTATAAAATCGTTTGGTCTGATTAAAAATATTTTAATTCGAAACTATAGTTTTCATCGCATGCGTATTTTAAAAAATGATAAGAATGTAATATAAATCAGTTCGAATTTTTAACCAAATATTAGACTTGTTTTATTATTATTTTTATTAATGGCACATAGCTGAATATTCGTCAATTCGGAATCAAAGTGGTGAGTATAGTATTATTTTAACATTTCCATTTGGAAAAATAGTTATATAAATAATAATAATATTATTATTATTAAAAAATAATTTTATAATTATTAACGGGTGTTTTTAATTTAAAAGAATCATCTGTTATTTCTAAAAATTGATTAAAGTTAAATTAATTACTTTTTTTCGTTCTTGGAGAATTAAATATTATCAAAACTAAAATTTTTATTTTCAGTGAACTAATATTTTATTTATTCGTATGTTAGAATTACAACACAAATATATTCAAATGAGAATGTTTAATATAGTATTTCTTATGAAAAATTAAGGAGAATTTACTTTTTCGTTTATTTGTATTTTTTTTTTTAAATTTAAATAAAAATAATTTTCTTTTATTTTAAATTTAAATAAAAATAATTTTATTTTATTTTAAATTTTAATGTATAATTTTATCATAATTAATGACATCGCTAACAACATTAAAATGTTGTTAAACCATTAGTTTACATTAGTTTTGAAAAGTGCATTAGATTTGCTTTTATATCAGTTTAAGAATGAATGTTTGCATTATAATTCTCTAATGACATGATTGCCAACATTAAAATAATGTTAAATCAGACATTAATTTTGAAACATACATTAGATTTGCTTTTGAATAAGTTTAAGAAATGGAAGTTTGCAATATAATTCTCTAATAACATAGTTGCCAATATTAAAATGTTGTTAAATCTGAGATTAAATTTGAAACGTACATTGGCAACTATGTTATTAGATTAACTCTAATAACATAGTTGCCAATATTAAAATGTTGTTAAATCTGAGATTAAATTTGAAACGTACATTAGATTTGCTTTTGTATCAGTTTAAGAAACAAAAGTCAACAATATAATTCTTTGAAAATTTTGATTTATTTGTTATTTTGTATTTTTAATTTATGTTTGCCTAACTAACTTTAACTTTTCAAAATATAATGTATTATAATTGCTAAAGCCTGAGAACTCTATATTATATCTTCAAATTTCTTATGTAAACTTCCTTATTATGTATAATAAGTTACAATATGATAGTTACAATATAATTATTTTCTTTCTAACAGACAAATTCTAATTTTCATTAAAGTTATTTACAAAATTCATTCAATTTACAACTTTCATTCAATTATAATCAACTTACTTTCAAAATCACGAAATCAATTTTTAAATTACATCTTCGTATTAAATTTACAGAAATGAAACATGGCAGTAACTATTTAACTATTCTGTTTTCACTCACGGTGATTTTACATGTTGCAACACTTTGCAAAAGTCACGAACCTTATCTTCATCTTTTAACAATAGCCACTGAATTGGGCATAGACGAATCATCGCTGACACACTAGCACCAAATCTGAATGGCTTGTAAGCACTTTGTTGAACTGCTGTTTTAGTCAACACGATTCATTTACGATTCACATTCACGATTCATTCAACTGTAACCGAGTCAGTTATAAACGGGTGTATTTAAAACAAAATTTCGAAAGCTACCAAAGCATCATTTTAAAAATCCTGTCCTTATGAAAATTTAAATACTCGCAGCAAAAGAATTATTTTTATTCATTAAAAGTGTTTATATTCAAAAGTGACAAAGAAATAAATAATAACTTTCAATTTATATATTAGATGTATTAAGTAAATTTGTTTTATTGAAAATTGAAAGAGAACTTATTTGATTAATATTATTTTAAAAATAAATTATAGTTTAAAAAAACTAAAAAAATACGCTTTTAGAGTTAATCAAAGTAAAAAATAATTGTTAACATAAGAATAAAATTACTGACGAGAAAATTTATGGCACTGTTCTAAAAGCATGGGGTGCTCGATATCAATCGTTATCATTTTTCACTAGTTTCATTCCGAAATGCAGAGTTAGTTTAAAAATGTCATACAAAGCATACATATAATAATAGAAATTTTTACATTTGGAAATATATCAAGGATTATAACATATAATAGCGTTAATAGAATATTATTATATAACACCTAATATTTAATTTATATTTGTATAACCCCGAAAAAAATAGAAAAATAAAAATATTAAATCTTGATTTAATATAAAAATATTAAATCTGCTAAATCCACAAAATTCACAGAACGTATATATAATGTATCAATTTGAATTTACTTTTTTGAAACAAAAAAAAAATCTTAATTGTTTTCCTGGAAGCATATTACGACATACACCATAAAATAAAAAATTTTAATAACGACGTAAATTCATATTATTCAATTCTTTCTATTAGCTCACACTCTCCCTATATATATCTTGTTCAAATTTTCAATCGTTCATAAAATACTTTTTTTTTCCTCCATTCAAGTTCAAATACATTTTTTTTTTGAACATGTAGTGGATGACACTTGATGTTAATATAGTTTTTTCAAATATTAATTCTGTAATTAAATTAATTAATTAATTTTAGTTTTTTAGAATAAAGTTGCATACACCTATCAAAAGATGGCGCCAGATAAACTTAAAAAATGAATGAAAATTATTTATAACGGACTTTCTGCAATAGAGTGAAAAAAAAGTAGGAATTGACTTTAAAAAAAAACTGTTTTTATACAAAGACACTGTTTCACTTTTTATTTAAGATAAAAAATATCTACTGCCAGATACAATATAAAATAATTCTATATAAACGGAATTTAAACAGAAAATGATTTTTTTCTGTTCATATAAATGTTATGGTTTTTAAGCCCCTTAATTACATAATCATATTTTTTTTTAAAAATCCTACTATAATGGTAAAATTACATAGTTAAATAAGAATGTAATGAAATAACGTAATAATGATAATATGAAATATTGTAAGGGAATACAAATTAAAATGTTGTATACGAAATCGAAAACAAGATGGAGTCATTAACAATCTGTATTTTCAGCAAATCTAATGTATTAAGTAAATTTGTTTAATTGAAAATTGAAAGAGAACAACGTATTTAACTAATATTATTTTAAAAATTAAATTTATCAGCAAATATTATTCATAATACAAATATTTACATTTGAAAATATATGAACAATTATATAATAGCATTGATAGAATATTATTCTATTAATTGTATATTATTATACTCTGTATATATGATGTAAAAAACCCTACATGAAATTCAAATGTTACGTCATTTGTAATATATTCATTAAATTATTCTCAGAACCAAAAAGTAAAAATAAGTTAATAGACTGACATAACGAAATTTAAACCTATCTAATTTTAAGATAAAAAATTATTTTAAATATCTCCAATGAAACTCATCAAATATGAATAATAATTCCACAAATTATGCAAATATATATTTTTTGAAATTGTCCGAATAAAAATATTTACAGATTCTCTTTGATTTGTAATTCAATTAGTTTGTTTTTTTAATTAATATTTAATTTATTATTTTTCTTATGGCACAAACAGACAGAAATCTTAGAAGTTATAAATAAATAAGCAATAAGTGGTTTATATATATATATATTTTTTTTATAATGCGGATTGCATTTGCATTCAAACCTCAAAAATAAGAACATTTATTTTAATCTCATTCCAATCAATTATTAGTTTAAATATTTCACTAATTTACTTACGTTTAATCTCTTTAGATTTCTTCCTGGTTATTTTGTTCATATTTTATTAATGATTACTGATTTAAAACTTTTATTTATTGTAAAAATATGTTATTTCAAATTATCTCTGGAAAAGAAAAGATCAAATACAGTGTTAAAAGCAAACAGCGCCATCTATGGACTGAAGAAGGAAATAGACCTTTTCACATTTCTACAATATAAAATAAATATGCCAACGAAATATTAATTTAAAATCCTCTATAATTAACATAAAACATTTAACATTTCTTCAGATTTTTAGGGACAAACACTGTTTGCTCCTTTTATGTAAATTTGTAGAGTTATTAATTATAAATTAAAAGTACAATTTATTTTAGAATTAACTAAATTTAAAAATTTGGGTTTGGTGGGAAATATAAACAAAATGTCATTAAATTTTTAAAATTTATAAATGAGTTATTTTGAAATAATATATTAATTTCACTTGGGGTATTTTTATATGCTTATAATTTTATTAAATTATAAATAAAAAATAGATTGTAAAGGTCGAAAATAATTTCACAAATAATTATTTTTATGCATATTTTGTGTATTTAAATTTGATATATTAACTTCGACTTTAAAAAGAACAAAACTGTTTTAAAAATTTACGTAAAACGACATTAGTATTTATTTATTTATTTATTTTTGAAAAATATTACTTTTATAATCTAATATTTTATAAATGTGATTCTTCTTTATTAAACTGTTTGCTTATAATAATTAATTAAACCGATCAATCGAGCGAATATCGTAACAAAGGTAAAGCAAGATATATATACATATAACTTCTTATTTCTTAAAAAGATATTAATAACTACAAAATTAAAAAATGAAATAGGTATTAATAACTTCTATGCAGAAAGATATAAACTTCTATTTTTATACAAATATATCTATTGCAAATTAATTTTTCTATAGAATATTTATAATAAATATTTATTTTATTTTAAAATATATAAAAAAATCAACTATGATAAATGCATAAGTGGAAAACCTACAATAAAAAAATTATAAATATATATATTATAATAATTTTTAAAACATTTACAAATATATATATTATAACAAATATTTCTATACAAAAAATTTAATTACTAAAATTTACCTATTACATTTAATCTATTTATTTAAGGAATTAACAATTATTCAAAACTCTTCTCAATATAAAGATCGGAGCTTGAATATATTATAATAATTTTTAAAATATTTTTAAATATATATCATAATAAATGCTTCTATAGAAAAAAAAAGGAATTACTGAAATCCAACATCTAATCTGTTTATTTAAGGAAATTAACAATAATTCAAAACTCTCCTCAGAATAATGATGGGAGCTTGGCATTTCCTCTTTGGGAAAAATAAACATACATCTCAGAAACCAGTGACGACACGATAAATTACTACGTGTAGTAAGTGTTTACCCACTCAAAGAAGGGTACACTGAAGTCACTGATTGCTGCAGCAAAGTTTGGTTTATGAATCCGAGAAGGCACCTAAAACTTGAGTGCATAATTTAATAACTGCCAATGTGCAACTCCTACTAAAAATATTGACTCAAGGTATGTTAGGAGTGTGTGTTCAACCACTCCAAGCAGCAATTATCACTCTGAAAAACCTTTGACTTCGCGTGTGTTTGTCCTTGGAAATTGATATGGACAGTGAAGTGGTAGAATAAAAATTAACAGTTAGAAAGTAATTGCTGGAGATTTTAATGAGGAGCAAGTTTACTGATTCGTTAATTTAGTGTATCTTTAGTGAATGGGGAGCAATTTTACTGATTCGTTAATGAATGCTTTCTGGTGTTGTTGTTATATTAATTTAGTGTATCTTTTAAATATTTAATGGTTAAGGAAAACATCTACAATCTAGAAATCTGTTAGCAGGCAGACGGCCTTGGCCTACCGTGATGATGATGATGATATATATATGAGGATGATACATTATGATGATGATAGATATATAGTAATTTCATTTTTTCTGTATTCTGCGTAGAAGTTATTAATACCTATTTCCTTTTTTAATTTTGTGATTTATTAAGATCTTTTAAATAAAAAATAATAATATCTATACATATAGATAGAGAAGTCTTCTTAATTCTTAAAACGATATTAATAACTACAAAATTAAAAAATGAAGTAGGTATGAATAACTTCTAGGCAGAAAGATATATTTCTATTTCTATAGAAGTTTAATATATTAGAAGAATATATATATTAGAATTAATATATTAGTTATAATATTAGAAGTTTAATATTATTCAATATATCTATTGAAAATAAGTTTTTCCATATATTATTTATTTTAAATATTTATTATATTTTAAAGTATATAAAAAAAACAACTATGATAAATGCATAAATGAAAAATCTACAATAAAAATTATAAATATTCGTTATAATAATTTTAAAAACATTTGCAAATATATAATATCATAATAAATATTTCTATAGAAAAATTGAAATTACTAAAATCCAACACCTAATCTATTTATTTACGGAAATTAACAATTATTGAAAACTCTACTCAGAATAATGATGGGTGTTTGACATTTTCTCTTTGGTGAAAAATAAACATGCATCTCAGAAATCAGTGAGGACACGATAAATTACTGCGTGTAGTAAGTGTTTACCCACTCAAAGAAGGCTAAAAGCACTTAAAGTCACTGATTGATGCTGCGAAGTTTGGTTTATGAATCCGAGAAGGCACCTAAAACTCGAGTGCATAATTTACTAACTGCCAAGGTGTAACTCCTACTAAGAATATTGACTCAAGGTATATCAGGAGTGTATGCTCAACCACTCCAAGCAGTAATTATCACTCGGAAAAACCTTTGACTCCGCGTGTGTTTGTCCTTGGAAATTGATATGGACAGTGAAGATGGCGGAATAAAAATTAAAAGTAATTGCTGCTATTTTAATGCGGAGCAAGTTTACTGATTTGTTAATGAATGCTTTCTGGTGCTGTTTATATTAATTTAGTGTATCTTTTAAATATTTAATGTGTTAGGCATGTTTAATAATTCTTGGAAAATATGACTTTGTGGATTGAAAATTAATATTTGATTTTTATTGTAGGAGGTTTGGTTTGTCGCTCTACTGTCATTTAGTGTACACTTTGAGCTAATTAGACGGGGAACTACAGTTTAACTTGGATTCGTGCCACTAACAAATATACATGCCACCGCCAGAATTCGAACCTGAAGCCTGTGGTATCAAAGGCCAGAGCGCTAGCCAGTTGGCCCTCGGCCGCGAATTTTATTGTAGATTTTTTGCTTTTGCATTTATTATATTTGTTTTTTATATTGCCAGGCCACTTGATGTAATATTATCTGCAAGTGATGCTTCAGATTTGTAGAAGATTCAATGTTACTCAACCATTCCACGGTTTGCATCCATCCACAAAAAGAAAGGGTTTTCTGAAGACAATTGGCTAATATTTGTATAATGGACACTGGAAGTCATGGCAACACCCCTGCTGCCAGATCAAGACCACAGTAGAATTTTTTCCACCGGACGGGTTGTGGCATTTTGTTCCTAGGACTGAGGAATGTACATTATTTGACTACATAATAGCAACATATCACTTAAATTTGACAGCAGATAAGCAGTGTTGAAGATAGTTATATTACATGCAATTAGTGTTTTGTACTACTGATAACAACCTGTCACTCAAATCTGATAGCAGATATTTAGTGTCATGGTTAATGAGACATTATGAAATTAGAGATTGTCTGTGAGATCTTCACAAGTCAAAACAATTACAGATGGAATATGGACTATACCATGAGCAAGATGGGTGATAGACCATCTGCTGACAAAATGTCTATTCCAAAGAGAAGTGAGGGAAGCTGACCCTCCCTCTTGGTGAATTTTCTTAAAGGGAGGTTTATGGAGAAGAAAGGAGAGTTCTGCCATGATTCGACAGAAGTGTTTTTTTTTTCTTTGACTGAACAGGCCTGAGTTTCCGCCATTTTCCAAAGTGAGCCCCTTGTGGTTTCGTGTACCACATTGTGTGATAATTAAGATCTGCCGAAAACCATATGTTTAAAATTCGTCGTAAACACTGATAACTCTAAAAATCTCTATTCTTGGAGTAAACTGCACTTGTGGATCAAATCTAAAGTTTTAATTTTCATTGTTTTATAAATAATAAATTGCATTAACCCAGAGTTCCTTATATATATATATATATATATATATATATATATATATATATATGTATAAGGTTTGTAAATGAAAATTAAAGTGGTCGCATGAATCTGAAAGTGGTTCACTTCTTGAAGCTGTTATAGGCCTAGTATAGGTCGAAACGTTATCGAATAGTTATAGTCGAAACTTTGCTAAGTCTTGTTGTCAAAGGGTATATCTGTTCTTAAACGCGCAAATAAGATATCCAACTATTTGTTTACCCAAAGCAACTATGCCCCATCTCTCGCTAACTCTTAAACTGACCAAACCATGATAGACTTCTGTAATCGTTATCAGAAAATTAATTAATTAAGAAAATTTATTCCGTATATCTAATCTTCATAGTGTAATCTAATAATAAACCACAATTTAGAGGTTAGTTAATCAGATATTGATGTCTCATTAGTCGAGATAGTGAATCTTAATATATTCCATTGTTTTAATCAGTTCTTCAGATATCCATTAATTCTAAGTTGTTGAAACCAGAGGTATAAGAGTAGTGAAACCAGAGGTAATATTTGATACAGGGATATAAGGCTATTTCTTAAATGAATAGCTTTATATCACTGTATTAACATTATAAACTATATTTATTCTTAAAAAGAAATTAATAACGGTGTTTAGCAACCACACAATGGAAATCATTCAACTACTTGAGTATTTAAATGAAAAATGATAGCTCTTATTTGAAAAATGAATAATAAATTAATTAATACATAAGATAAAATTGACAATTATTAAATGAAGTCATATTTAGTGGTATGATTTGTAAAGATTTTCTTCTTACATTATTATGTTCTAATTTTATTTACTTATTTATATATATTTAGAACATAAGCTTTAACAAATTACTATATGTCAATCATGAATTTTCATGGTATCATTGCATTGAATTGTCCTTACATTACTTGGAAATAATGGTTCATTAATACATTCATTAAACTAAATCGACAGAAAACATTAGAATCGGCATCATAATTATCAAATATTGATTGGTAATTATTGCACCGATATTAATGTAATTAATTTACATTAGTGCCATACATTGTTTATGTATAGCCTTTTTTCCGTTTGTAACTACTGTTTGTTCTTAAACTAGGGCATTTTAACATTGATATTACGGATGGTAATCATTTATGAAAAACAACGATAGCCCCTTTATTGTTGAAATTTCACAATCTACATGATGTTTCAGGAACAAACTGAGGAAAACTTCAGGACAACTAATAGAACCAAAAGGCCATCGTGAAATTCCTTTCTGATTTTCAGCCAATTATCTCCGAAACGTAGTACAGAAATCGGACCTTATTCGATTACCTCCCAAACAGCTAAAAGCACCCTGTACTAGTACAGGCACAAGTGTATAAACGCGGGGGCAGGATACTCCAGATCTTGTGTTCCTGTTCCGCAATGCAATCCGGGGAAGTCCTAGAGCTTGCGTGACTTCCATTGTCAAGGAGGGGAACAGGAATTCCTCTGGACTTGGTGATGAACGATGGATTCCTCCCCTCTTCCCCCCTCTCTATTTGTCAACCCTTTTAATCCGCACGTGATACTCCGCTATCGAATACTCTGCTCTGCACGGCTAGCATTAGGAGGATTTCTAAACAGACACAAATTAGAATCTAAACTAGATAATTTTACCTTATTTTGATAAGGTAACTTAAATCACTGTTTTCCATACTTGGAACCATTGACACAATTTGAAAATTTGAATAAGTTAAAGTAGAAACAAGTAATATAAAAAAAAAAATTTTAAACAATTCCTACTTTTTTTTCACTATATTTCAGAAATTCCTTTATAAATAATTTTCATTCATTTTTTAACTTTATCTGACGCCATCTATTGGTAGATATTACATGCAACTTAAATGTAAAAAAAAACTAAAATTAATTAATTAAATTAAATTGCTGAATTAATATTTGAAAAAACTGTATTAACATCCAGTGTCATCCACTACAAGTTCAAAAAAATGTATTTCAACTTGAGTGGATGAATAAAAAGTATTTTATGAACAATTGAAAATTTGAACAAGATATATATAGGGAGAGTTTGAGCTAATGGAAGGAATTGTAAAAGAAAACAAATTAAGAACCTGATTGTTTTAAGCTTTTTAAGGATACTGACGCATGTGTTTTTTGTTTATTATTATCGTTATTATTGTTATTGTTATTTTTATTATTATTATTAAAATTATTTTGGGGATAAATTTTAAAATCATTTAAAGAACAATTTATTTCAAAAATCCTAACAACAATGAAAAGTAAAGTTCGTAGTATGTTATTAATGGTTATAGTTTATTCTACATGATATCATAGTTTCATAAATTTTGTAACTTTACTGTAGATATCACTGTCATCATCGTTGGTACAACAGCCCCATGTGGGCCAAGGCCGTCTACCTACTGGCAGATTTTGAGACGAGAGATGTTTTTTCTTTTTATGGGGTAGGGTTGTTAGCTCTACGCCCGACGCTCAACAGTCATATGAAACTGGGACCTACTGTTTAAAGTAGATTCCAAACAGGAATCGCAATAGTATAGCATTGAAACCAGTGGTACGGATTCCGAACCCCTACAAACATCCATGGCACCACCGGACTCGAACCCGAAACCTGTGGTACCGAGCGTCACAGCGCTGGCCATTCAGGCCCCACTGTAGATATCCCTGTCCTCAAACTTGTAATTCCTTTAATTGAAGATAACACTATCCGTAAAAGGCGAAATAAAAAAATCACCCATAATATCAAGAGAAAAATTCATAAGATGAATAAATAGTGTAACCTTACTGTAAATATCACTGTCCTCCAAACTGTAGATATCCCTTTGACTATCCTTAACTTATTCTTTAAAAATCCCCAATAAAGTCAATAGAAAAATTCTTAAGCCAATTCATTACATGTGTAATAAGTGTATAGAACCGATAATTTTTCTGTGTATTAAATCTTATTATTAAATAAACATTACATTATAACAGTGTTTAAAAGCTTCCTACTTTTAGTTTTTATTAATTTAAAGCTGCATACTTTAATTTTTATTAATTTACCATTAATGCCTATGTGGTAACATATGTAGACACTATTATTAGTGTAAGTTTTTTCCCCTCATTTTCTGTAACACATGGACTTGCTATTAACATAATGAATAAAACATAATTAAGTTAAAGAATTAAATAAGTTATTTTTTCCTTCATTACAAGATTCATCCCTGAATAGATTAAAATATAACAGAACTTTTATCCCTGAATAGATTTAAATACAACAGATCTTCTGTTGAATTTAATTATAAATAAACACAACTAAGAGCAACAAAATATTCAAGTAGAGCAATATTTAAGAGTGAGAGAAGTTGATGTAATCAAATTCTTTATCTACATTGTTGTTAAAATACACCTTATGATAGTGAATTCATTGTAGGTTTAAGTAAACAAGTTTGTTTCATTCATGTGCAAATTTGCGTAAGCTGTTGTTGTTGTCCTCAAAAATATTCAACTTTTAAAGCAATAGAAGAGAACTTCAAAATACAGAGATAGCAACACAATAGCATGCTGAGGTATACGATAGTATTTATTTTGGTTTATTCAGCATTTTCAAAGAAATGAGATTTTATTGAATGACGTTAAAAAGCGTTGTTGTAGTCTTATACAACATGGATTGTGGTTATTTTAAAATTATAGATATCTAACAAATGCAATCCTGGAAAAAAAGAAAATGAAACTCATTAAGTATTTATCATTTGAATAACATAATTCGGAAGTAAGTAAATCATTTCCAGACTCAGAAATATTTCATTTAGTTCATTGAAATATACACAACTATAATATTTTTACCCGACTCGTGGCTCAGTGGCAACGCGCACTGCTGGTGAGCATTAAGGGCGAGGTTCAAACCACAGGCGGTTTTTGTAGAAGACAATGTTTCAAAATTAGAGAAGACTAGATGACGTTTGTGGTGTTCAGTCTCTTGCATAGTTAATAAGACTACATGGTGGGAGTTTTTCGGGTTTCCTCCTATACGATACGCAAATACGGGGTAGTTTATCCTAAAAGTTCTCCCAGTAGGCACTGACCTCCTTTTTCAGCGTCATTGAGCCATGTCAGACTTCTATATAGGGGAAGAATAGCTCCATGAGCACGGAAGCTGTCAAGCTTCTGCTCCATGACAACAGAAGCTGTCCTTGTCCTTCTTCCATGAGACCACACGGGTTCTTGGACTTCGTCTAGATGTTGCTGTCTATCGATTGGTATAAGAAACAAAACAACACAATATTTATAGTTATGATTATAATTTTTTAAAGACCCATACAAATAAATGCTAACTTTACAGCTTTTAAAAATTATTAAGATCAGAAATAATAATAATAATAATGCAGAACAGAAATAAGTCTTCAAAAATAACAAAACTGTGTGTGGATTTAAAATGCATTTTTCTGTTTAAAGTTTTTAAACATACTTCTAATGTACTGTTTTTTTAACATTTTTTAACATTTATTTTCGGTATTTATGTATAAATAATGTATTTTTATTTTAGGAAATAAATTAACCTGCTGGTACTGATAGTAAAATAGACAGGGAAAACGCAATTTAATCCCCCTTCTCTTTCGCAATTTTGAAAATCGTCAAATTTAGCACACTTAGGTATTAGAAAGATTTATTCCGCTGTTGGACTATGCTTAAATTGAAGGTACTAGATTTGGCGCATTATCCACTCAAAATTTTTTTACATCAAATAAATTGGTTAAACTGTGCTACCACTCAGAATTGTAAACTCATTCGCAAATAGGAAGAAGCAGTTGTTGCTTAACTGCGCCAAATTTGGTGACATTCAAAATTGAATCTAAAGTGCACTTATATTCAGTTCTTTATTTTTAAAATAAACATTTGTTAGTAATGTAGTTTAATCCATATCCTCAAGGGTATGGATTGTATTTATTTTATTTTGGATTGAGATTTTTTTATTTCATCAAATCTGTTATTCTTCTGCATACTTCGAATTTGAAAGAAATGGCCTAACACCAAGGGCGTGAATTAAAGTAGTATTGTAGTAGATGCCACCGTTTGTTTGTGCAGCTGGAACTGGGTGTGGTCGAATCGAGTCACAAGTCCAAGAATACACAGATTTATTTTTACAAGCACGTAAATACGACATTAACACCACAATAAACTATAAACACTGTTTAACACACATGTAGCATATTTAACGATATACAATAAAAGATGAGTGGAAGGATTCTACTTCTGGCTCTCGGGGTGAGAGATGGTAATTCAGCGCCAGTTGCGCCGTGTGTCCTCCCGAGCGAGAATCTCGATGTCAACTGATGAATTCTTCTGTACGACGCAAGGGGCGCTCTTGCAGTGCGTTGTAGGAAACATGGTTGCGTAGGAGGAACTACTGTTACAAGAAAATATGGTTGCGTAGATGGAGCCACGGTTACAGTATTTTCTTAAAATAGCATTTTTACTAAACCTTTCGATTTATCAGTTAAAGCTATATGCGAAAAAATTGCATAATATTTAAAATTTTTCATACTTTCTTCTTCATACACAAAAGAATAAAGAATTCCCACAATCGTCAAAAATTGTAATTTTGCTAAGAAGCTCAGTTTCAAAAATTTCTATGATTTCAGCTAGCAAACACAACTCTATAATATTATCCGTATAGATTTAATTAATCGAAATAAATCAATGTGCTGAACAATTTAGACTTCTTGTTTAATTGCAAATATATATTGTCTTTTTGTTTAATTGCAAATATTTTCATTCATATTTACAAATTCTAAAATATAAACTAATTTTAAATATATATTAATAGTACTTTGAAAAGATTTCTATATTTCATTTATTTCCAACCTTTATATTTAAACTTTTATGTCCAACCTTTATATTTAAACTTTTATGTCCAACCTTTAAATTTAAACTTTTATGTCCAACCTTTATATTTAAACTTTTATGTCAAACCTTTAAATTTAAACTTTTATGTCGAATCTTTATATTTAAACTTTGATGTTCAATCTTTAAAGTTAAAATTTGTGTTAGAACTTGAGAATAAGATAATAAATTTCATGAACAAAAGTATGTTATTTACTTTTATAGAAGAAATTTTAATTATAAATTTATAAGATATTTTTTTAATTATAGATTTAAGTTCCGTCTACATGAAAACAAAATCATTCTGATATTCCAATCAAACAGAATAGGCTATTCTCTTCAAAGGAAATTCCTACTAACCGAATGAATAAATAGCATTCGAATGAATTGATCGAGTCACTTCGTACTAGTTCAAGAAAACACTAATACTTCGTTTGGCCGTCCGTGACACACAGTCGTTAGGGATGACACGTGACATTTACGCTATCCCTCTATCTCTAATTTCCCTGGCGGAACCATCTCTGACCTGAAAGGTGAGCTCGAGTCCTGATCTCCAGAGACGCAGCTGTTACCAATGGCTTCGGACCTCCTGTCTCGGCTTTGTCCATTATTTTTATTCCATAACGTAACACCCTGGGACTGGGGGGAGCGGGAATATTGCTGATTTCATTACTGGGAAAGATCGAATTAACCACTCTTAAAAAGGTCCGATGTGTCTCAATTCTGTGGAGGGATGATATTCGATATTAAAATGGATTGTCGTTTGAAGTGGATGCTTTTAAAGATTATTGTGTGGGGACTGCAAGAGATTTCTATGAGTTTTACTTTAATTTAAGATCTTTATGATACATTATTACGATATCATAGTTACCAACCATACGGATTGTTTAGAGTTGGTGAGAAATTAGATTCTCCTTTATGGATTTTGTAAACTAGAAAATCTATGATTAATTGAATTGCTATGAATTCTCTGGAATTGGTGAGAAATTTGATTCTCCTTTGTAAATCGACGGCTTTGGTGAGAAAATAGATTCTCCTTTATGGATCTTGTAAATTAGAAAACCTATAATAAATTGAATTACTATGGATTGTCTGGAGTTGGTGAGAAATTCGATTCTCCTTTATGGATCTTGGATTTGGTGAGAAATTCGATTCTCCTTTATGGATCTTGGATTTGATGAGAAATTTGATTATGGATCTTGTAAATTAGAAAACCTATAATGAATTGAAATACTATGGATTGTCTGGAGTTGGTGAGAAATTAGATTCTCCTTTATGGATCTTGTAAATTAGAAAACCTATAATGAATTTCTATGGATTGTCTGGAGTTGGTGAGAAATTTGATTATCCTTTGGATCTTGTAAATGACAAAACCTGTAATAAATTGAATTGCTATGGATTGTCTGGAGTTGGTGAGAAATTCGATTCTTCTTTATGGATCTTGTAAACTAGAAAATCTACGATTAATTGAATTGCTCTGAATTGTCAGGAGTTGGTGAGAAATTCGATTCTCCTATATGGATCTTGTAAATTAGGAATTGTCCAAAATTCCCTTACTATACGGAAGAAAACCCTGTAAATATCCACCAAGATATTTACCGGGTTCAAGAATTGTTACACCAGGTAGTCCGACTAACGAGGCAACATACTGAACATCACAAACACCCTCGAATCTTCTTTTTTTTTTTTTTTAAATAGTGTCTACAAAAAAACCGCCAGTGGATTGAACCTCAGCCCTAATGCTCACCAGTGGCACACATTGCCACTGAGCCACGAATCGGACACATACATTGTCACAATCGCCATCGAGACTCCTCGTTTCTGAAAGCAAAGACTACAACAAAGCCGGTTAACGAATACAATTCCATCATTTCCTTTGGGTTCGAAGAAGTAGGGAGAACAATCCTAACCTTTAGTTACCACACCTTTAGTATTCGTTCCAAATTAAGGTGTATGTCCAGTGTAGCAGGTTCCTCGTAGTGCACCCTGGTAACTCTGTGTTTGCTACGTACAACATTTTTCTGTGGTGAAACTCTATGGCATATATGGCATAGTCATTCGAGATATATATATATATCTCGAATGACTTCAGGTCAAAATGAACCATCATTCGAAAGCAATTTTTTTAAAATAGTTTAGTTTTCTAAACTATTTTACGATCAATTTTTACAGGCATAACGAACGACATACGACATAAATTTAAATTTCCTGTCCTCTAACAATTTTTTATACTGTCCTTTTTTATTACACGTCCAAAACTTAAATTTTTTTTTTTTTCAAAAATTAATCTATATTATATACAACAGAAAAAACTGCCCTTTAAAAAACAAGAAAATTGTAAACTCATTTTCTAAATTACATTAAATAATAGAATTACGATAGTTTTGGGAGTATTTGGTTATTCAGCCTCAAATAACCTTTAACTGATTTTTAATCTAACAATAAATGAATTAAGACCAACGAATTTTTAATCTACATAAAAAAATCGATATATTAAGTAGTAAATCTTCATTTAAACGCAGAAAATGTTTCGTATATTTTATAACAAACAATTCAATAAGCATTTCCTTTCAAACAATTTATGAAATTCAAAATTCTTTCAAAAAAAATGTAGCAAAAGCGTCATAATTCAAAGAATTGTTACACCACAAATTTAGATAGATATCGAACATCGAAGAGTAAAAAAAGAGATTTAAATTGGAAATGGAGAGGAAAATATGAAATCCGATGATATTTTAATGTTCCAGAGAACTCGTTATCATTGATTTTTGAAATAAATGCGATTTTAAGTGTTATTCGAGGACCAAATGATAAAAACACTATGCTTCTTTTCGTTCAATGAAAATAGATGATGCTTTTTTTCATTTCTATTTTGTTTATGTTGATTCATACGAGTATGGAATAAGCACTACATTCTTAGCAGCTAGCTTTTAACTTGAGTAACTTTTTATACACATATTTTTATGTATTTTGCTCATAAATGTTAAAAACTTTCCAATCTTTATTAAACATTTTACAGTGCTATTATGATGATGTGCTTTTTTTTTTATTTCTATTTTGTTTATGTTGATTCATACGGGTATGGATTAAGCACTACAATTTTAACAGCTAACTTTAACTTGAGTAACTTTGTATATACATTTTTTATGTATTTCACTGGTGAATGTTAAAACCTTTCCAATCTTTATTAAACATTTTACAGTGCTATTCTGCAACGATTTTACAGTGCTATTCTGACGATGTTTTTTTTTTTTTTTTTTTTTTTTTTTTCTATTTTGTTTATGTTGATTGATACGAGTATGGATAAAGCAGTACTTTCTTAACTAACTTTTAACTTGAGTAACTTTCTATGCGCATATTTTATATATCTCACTGATATATAAAATAATTAAATTTGATATGAGAATCATATCAAATTGATAAGTAAAAAATATTAAAAACTTTCCAATAATTATTAGACATTTTACAGTGCAACAATTTAGGCATTTTATTCTGCAACCAAATATACTGATTAATTTTAAAAATTGCAGAATTTGAAAAATTCCATTTAAATAATTGTTATGAATTTGGAATAAGAATATCAATATGAACGATGACCATGCAAAATTAATGCATAATTAATAATAATAAAAATAATAATTATCATTATAAATAATGTTGTTGTTGTTGTTGTTTCTTATCCCACTTGGCTGGCCAAGCCCACGAGCCCATATGGACTCATGATTGAAGGGGAAGGACGCAGCTTCTGTTGTGATGGAGCACCCGTAGGTAGAAGCCTGACTTTTGCTCCGTGACGCTCTTACAGTCATAGAAGACCGGGACCTACGGCTTAAAGTGGATTCCGAACCACTACAAACATCCATGGCACCGCCGGGATTCGAACCCGAAACCTGTGGCACCGAGCGCCAGAGCGCTAGACACTCGGCCATTCAGGTCCATTATAAATAATACATTTATTAAACCTTTTAAAGGAGATTTCATTTACAGGCAATTTGCTATAAATAAGTTTTGCAATTCTTACATTTGAACTATAGACAATTACTCTTATTTCAATATGACTTTTTAAGAATTTGTGTGTATATTATATAAGAAAATAGTTTTATATCATAAATTAATAGATATGATTGTAAGAATTAAGTAATAAATAATACAAATGAATTAAAACTATGCAATAAATTAAATAATTAATTTGACAAAGACAAATTATAATTTAGAAAACATTAAAGTTGAAATCAGCTGTCGATTTTCAATTTTTTGTTTCAATCATTTTTTATTATTATTTAATTTTTAAAAAGTGTCAATTTTTTGTAAAAAAAACAGTATTCAACTGTTTTTTTCAATTCCTTCTATTAGCTCACACTCTCCCTTATATATATCTTGTTCAAATTTTCAATCATTAATAAAATACTTGTTATTCCTCCACTCAAGTTTAAAAAAATGTATTTGAACTTGTAGCGGATGACACTTGATGTTAATACAATTTTTTCAAATATTAATTCATTAATTTTAGTTTTTTTTAGATTTAAGTTGCATGCATCTACCAATAGATGGCGCCAGATAAATTTAAAAGCATGAATGAAAATTATTTATAAAGGACTTTCTGCAATATAGTGAAAAAAAAATAGGAATTGACTTTAAAAAAAAAAATTATATTACTTGTTTAATGTAATGTGGCATTTTAATGTCTTTAAAACAATTTTACATATCTTAAAAATTTATCATGCTCTTTTCACGAGATTGAAATGAAATGGATACACTGTGGAAAAATTGTTTTAAAATTCTACAAACTGAGAAATCTATTTAAAACATAGCAATAATGATTGGGCTTGTATATGTGTAATAATAGTCCACGTTATTTCTGAAATCCAAAGGCTAGGTGTAGGCCAAAAGGTTTCTCATTCCAGAGTCGAACGATTTATACCTACAGTTACAGTTTTCTATCAAATTAATTTAATTTTTATAATTATTTATGATTTATTGATGAATAACAATAATAATATTATAATTATTATTGAAAGAAAACAATTTTGATTTAAAATGCTTATTTTTTAAAGGTTATAAATGTTAGAATATTATTAACATTTTAAATCAAAACATGTTAATTAAAGCATATAATTACCTCTTCATAATAAATTGTGTGATGGAGATATTAATCTTCAGAAACTATGAAACCTATTAATGGTTTAGCAAAAAAAAAAGACATTTTAATTGAATAATTTGTTTCGAAAACGAGATTAATAAGGAAATTTTTTTTTCATTCAACAAATGCAAAATGAACAACGTTTAAAATAGTATTCTTTTAACTTCAAATGTTTCATAAGTATTTTTATTTATGAAATGTATAACAAAAAAAGGTATGAAATACTTTCGCAATTTTTTGAAATATAAAAGGCATGCCTTTTATTTTTCGTTATCAGTTGTTTTTATCAACAATGAAAAAAAAAAAAAATGTGAAAACAATTGTTACACAATGATATAAAAAAATACTTCAAAAAGTATCTTAAAAGATGAATGTAAGAATAAATGTTTCTAGAAACTATTTTTTCTTTAAAAAAAGACTTAAAACGACTCGTATCGATCACTTACCATAAAAAATATTGAAACGGTATGTCGTTAGAAATAACGCTGTAAAATAAGGCATTTATTTATTTTTAAAAAGTGTGAATTTTTTTTAAAGAAAGTTAATATTCAATTGCAATTTTTTTCAGTGCAGGCTAGGGTTTAAATTAATAAAAAATTAGTAAATATGAAACATTTTTATAATTGTTCTTGGCTTTTCTTTTATTAGTGTGACAGTTTAAAAAGTAAAGAAAAGAGAATAATTTCTTTTTTCTACTTTTCTTTAAACCAAGAGTTGTAATTTGTATATATATACAATTATACATACGATTTACATATATATATTTCAACATGTAAATTTTAGAAAATATTAAATTACATATATTTACGAAATGTTAAATAAAAGTGTATAAATGCCTTATTTTACAGTGTTATTTCTAACAACTTACTGTTACTTTTTACTGATATACTGTCATTTAAGATACTTTTTGAAGTATTTTATTTTTGTAACATTGTTTAGCAATTGTTTTCCCATTGTTTATTATCTGTTGATAAAAACAATTGATAACTATTATTATTTATTGCTTATATATATATATATATATAGTCCACAGTCTGTCGTTGCAACAGATTACATAATCACCATAGAATCTTGTTATTTCTAAAAGCAGTAACTGCAACGCATGCACCACGAGAATAGCATTACTTTATAAATATTAGGAAATTAGACACTATATGTGAGTATATTAGCACAGTTGAGAACCGTAAAAAAATGGAATTTAAAAATTTAAGATATCATAACTAAAATTATGTATATTAGATTTAATGTATCTAATTTAATTGATAAATTATGTATTTCATTTTTAAATAAAACAGGAAAATCTTTGAACATTGGATTATGGTTTTCTATTTTATTATCCTAAATTGTATTGCTTAAAATGGTTATACTTTTTTCCTTTTCTGGCTACAATTTTCCTGATCTTCCAAAATTTTGACTTTTAAAAAAAAGAGTTAAAATTTTGTAAAATTCCTTTCTTCCTTTTTTCTGCTATGGATAAGGTGTAACAAAACTTCCATAGTGCATCTCTTAGTAACGTTGAATCTGTTACAAGGCAAATGCTAGTATTAGAAAAATAAAAGCATTTTCAAATGTAGTTCAGAATTCTGGATGTAATCGTTAGATTAGCCAACAAGTAGTAATGTTTTTAAGGGACGTAAAACCCACTGTTTAAAAATTTGCTTAGCTAATTTTTATTCATCTCAAAATGAAACTGATCGTCGGCATGCATCCCAACCCCAGCATAATAACCCGGCCTGTAACTCAACGTCGATAAAGAACACCTAGCCAAGCAAAAAACTTCTTATAACGAAAAATAAGCTATTACCCTTTTGCTGCTCAAACGAATTTGAATATGGAATAGTTTGAACATTTTTTTTAGCATTATTTGATTCTCTCGTAGTAATGTTGAGTTTGTTACGAAGCAAATGTTAGTATTAGAAAACAAATTATTTTAAAAAGAGATTCAAAATTCTGGATGCAATCTATAAATTAGCCAACAAGTAGTAATGTTTTTAATGGACGTAAAGTACACTGTTTAAAAAGAGAGAATCAAGTAATGGTAATATATATATATATTACCATTATATATATACATATATATATTACCATTACTTGATTCTCTCTTACTAATGCTGAATTTGTTACAAGGCAAATGCTAGTATTAAATTAAAATAAATTTTTTTTAAAGTAGTTCAGAATTCTTGATGCAATCGATAGACTAGCCAGCAACCATTACCATTACTTGATTCTCTCTTACTAACGCTGAATTTGTTACAAGGCAAATGCTAGTATTAAATTAAAATAAATTTTTTAAAGTAGTTCAGAATTCTTGATGCAATCGATAGACTAGCCAGCAACCATTACCATTACTTGATTCTCTCTTACTAACGCTGAATTTGTTACAAGGCAAATGCTAGTATTAAATTAAAATAAATTTTTTTTAAAGTAGTTCAGAATTCTTGATGCAATCGATAGACTAGCCAGCAACCATTACCATTACTTGATTCTCTCTTACTAACGCTGAATTTGTTACAAGGCAAATGCTAGTATTAAATTAAAATAAATTTTTTTAAAGTAGTTCAGAATTTTGATGCAATCGATAGACTAGCCAGCAACCATTACCATTACTTGATTTCTCTTACTAACGCTGAATTTGTTACAAGGCAAATGCTAGTATTAAATTAAAAATAAATTTTTTTTAAAGTAGTTCAGAATTCTTGATGCAATCGATAGACTAGCCAGCAACCATTACCATTACTTGATTCTCTCTTACTAACGCTGAATTTGTTACAAGGCAAATGCTAGTATTAAATTAAAATAAATTTTTTTAAAGTAGTTCAGAATTCTTGATGCAATCGATAGACTAGCCAGCAACCATTACCATTACTTGATTCTCTTACTAACGCTGAATTTGTTACAAGGCAAATGCTAGTATTAAATTAAAATAAATTTTTTTAAAGTAGTTCAGAATTTTGATGCAATCGATAGACTAGCCAGCAACCATTACCATTACTTGATTCTCTTACTAACGCTGAATTTGTTACAAGGCAAATGCTAGTATTAAATTAAAATAAATTTTTTTTTTTTAAAGTAGTTCAGAATTCTTGATGCAATCGATAGACTAGCCAGCAACCATTACCATTACTTGATTCTCTCTTACTAACGCTGAATTTGTTACAAGGCAAATGCTAGTATTAAATTAAAATAAATTTTTTTAAAGTAGTTCAGAATTCTTGATGCAATCGATAGACTAGCCAGCAACCATTACCATTACTTGATTCTCTTACTAACGCTGAATTTGTTACAAGGCAAATGCTAGTATTAAATTAAAATAAATTTTTTTTAAAGTAGTTCAGAATTCTTGATGCAATCGATAGACTAGCCAGCAACCATTACCATTACTTGATTCTCTCTTACTAACGCTGAATTTGTTACAAGGCAAATGCTAGTATTAAATTAAAATAAATTTTTTTTTAAAGTAGTTCAGAATTCTTGATGCAATCGATAGACTAGCCAGCAACCATTACCATTACTTGATTCTCTCTTACTAACGCTGAATTTGTTACAAGGCAAATGCTAGTATTAAATTAAAATAAATTTTTTTTAAAGTAGTTCAGAATTCTTGATGCAATCGATAGACTAGCCAACAAGTAGCGATTTTTTTAAGGGACGTAGAGTTCACTATTAAAAAAAAATGGAAAAACTAAACAAATTTTTCTTTATCTAAAAATGAAACTGATCGTTGGCATGCATCCCAAGCCCAGCTAGTTACTCAACGTCGATAAAGAACACCTAGCCACGCTAAGCACATTTTCTTATAACGAAAAACAAGCTATTATCCTTTTGCTACGCGAACGATTTGAATACGGGAATAGTTAGAACATTTTTTTATTATTATTATTTGATTCTCTTTTCTTCTGTGTGTGTTTTCCTTCGCATGTTATATTCCTCCGCGATCAGCAACAAACGCTGATGCAGAAGAGTGCTCACCGCTTATTCGTCGTTTTTCTAAAAAAAAAAAAAAAAAAAAGAAAGAAAGAAAGAAAAGCACTAAGTCTCCTCTACATAAAAAGACCATTACGCCAAAATTAACTTCACTGAACTAGAGAAACATTTCAGCGAAAAATTCCCAAGGCGGGGAAATAAAAGAGGACGAGCGAAATGCCATTAGATGGCGCTGGCCGCTGCAAGTTTTATGCAAAAGAGGCAGACGGCAGACAATTCAACTCTTCTTGTTTCAACGGATTAAACTTCTTCCGGGAAAACGACTCTTGCTTATCGCTTAACAATGTGAGAAGGAAAATTATGTTTAGTGATAAAAGCGGGGAAAATTTTTTTTCCCTTTTTTCCTGTATTCCATTTTTCAACCCATGTTCTCACGAAGAGAAGTTGAATTCAAAGCCCTCTTTTTCATTAACAGCATCTCCGTGAATGAAACGTGAACGATTAAAAAGTTTGTTTTGCAAAAAAAAAAAAAAAAAAAGATTTAATGCCGTTGCATAAAATTAACTGCTACAAACAACACTGGTGTAAATTCAAAATCTAGCAAAACTAGAATAGATTTTTATACATCCTACATATTTAATTAAATTTAGCACAAATTATATTTATGCAATATTTATAAAACCATTATATTCTTACTAAATTAAAATTAAATAACAAAAATGATTTAAATAAATTATTTAAAGTTTCTGAAGTTTTATTAAATTTGTAACTTAAACCAGTTTTGCTGTGACTTCTATATGAATCTCCTTTTCAGTTTTTCTTCTAAAATGTTCTTAAGTCTTTTGAACTTTTTTGTTTAAATAGCATAATTTAAACATAAAAAAGACGATTAATCGTATAGATACAAAAGAAAAAAAATTCTTATGCAAATGTAGGAAAAAGTATTTTATGATTTTATTTTGTTTGATCTAAGCTTTTCGACGCCATAAGCCATCAATAATTCTTGAAGTATAATGGTTGTTAATTCTATCTTAATATTGTTAACTTTAAGGGAAAAAAATATTCTTGCAGAAAATTATTTTATGAAATATTTACCTTGCATTATTTTAATAAATTTGTTTTAAAGAATTTAGAATTACTATTTAAAATTGTATGAATCGTTTTGAATTTTAATTATTATAATATTTTACTGATTCTTTCAAATACAAATAAGCTTTCTTTAGTTTCTTTAGAATACTATATAAAAGATTTATTGTTTATATAGAATTTTTGCTACTAAATAATAATCTACTAGTTATTTTAAGAGGACTAAACAGAATTCAGATTCTACCAACATTAAGAATGATAATTTAACCTTCTTTTTTTAATTTGTTAAACACCTAATTGTTTTATGAAATATTTCTCTTGCATTATTTTATGAATTTAGAATTGTTTTCTAAAATTGTAAAAATCGCTTTGAATTTTAATTGTTGTAATATTCTACTGATTTTTTCAAAAATTTCAATAAAAATATAAAAATATTCAAATATGTGATTTTTTTTTTTTAGTTTCTTTAGAATTCTATATAAAAGATTTATTGTTTATATAGAATTTCTGCTACTAAATAATAATCGGCTATTTTAAGAGGACTAAACAGAATTCAGAATCTATCAACATTAAGAATGATAATTTAATCATATTTTTAATTTATTATATACCCTATTCTGTTTTTACGCGATAGATACGTTGCCATAGCTATGTATAAAAAAAAATATTGCATCTTTTAAAAAATATAAGATTAGTTCCTGTCCTAAAATATCAGCAAAATAATACAATAAATCACGAGTTTTTGTGTTAAGATCAAAAATTTAAAATCACAAAAATTTAGACAAAATAATATGATTTACATACAAAACATTTTATTCATGTTCACTTTCTGACAATAAAAGCTTACTTTTGCGTAAGATTGCAATATTCTATCACTATAAATGTCTTGGTTATCATCTTCGTGAACCATTAGTGAAATTCTTTCTGTAATCTTTTTAACAAAATTAGGACTAGCCTACTGTGATGTCTATGTTTCAATGGATTTGCACTTTGAACCCCAAACTCAACATGCAGAAGAAGCAAACTGGGGTTATAAAATTCGGGGAATTCCCACAAATGGAAATCGGATCTCATTCGTCGACTCCAATGTGGCAGTTATAAAAATAAAAGTAAAACCAAATTTTCTCCTTAAGAGTTTGGGTTTACAGTGTCAAATCAAAATAAGTCGTGTAAAAAGAGAATTAATTTTTTTTCTTCTATTTCTTGTTAAATCAAAATCGTGTAAAAAAAGTTCATGTAAAAACAGAATTAGATGTAATGTCATCTGATCTTGTACGCAACAATATTATAAAAAAAGTTGTATATGATTTTTTTTTTTATTTGTTTATCAGATAACTATAAAAAACAATCATGTAATGTCAATGGAGAAGATGGTACTTTACTCTTATGTTGTGAGTGACCTTGATGTAGTTATAGCTGTGGTAGTAATTGATATTCACATTTTTTTTTTATTAATTTGTTTATTGTTAGAGTTTTTTTTATCAAACTTTAATGATTTTTTTAAAATAAACTTTGCTTTGATTTGCTTAAGTATTCATTCATTCATTAATTTAATCAGTTCTGAAATTCGTTACAAGATTAATTAGAATAGTTATCATTTATTGTACCGGAATCAAACAGTTAAAATTATAGACACATCAATTGTCTACAAATGATACCAAAACTTCATTTGACAAAATTTTAATTTTTTTTAAGATTTAATTCAAATTATTATTTAATTCCAGATTTCATATTCTAAAATTTTTTGAAAGACATTCTATAAGATATATGATATTTAATAAAGGTATATAAAAACCATTTTTGATGTATATTGATAAAAGCATGCTATTTCAGGTATCATACTATGGGTGAATGTTAATTTTTCATCACAAATTTTCTACAGAAAAAAATGCTGAGATATAATATTCCATATAACATTTTGAAAAAAAAAATTTCATTAAAACAAGTGACTTATTCTTATTTTTTCCTTTTTTTTAAAGTGTTGGTTAAAATATTGTTTATAATTTCTTTGTTTATAATCAGAAATATTTACAACCTATAATAACTTCTATTTAGAACTATAAACTAATAATAGATCTAATTATGATATTATAGAAGATTTATTGATAAGACTAATAAATTTTGACTTGATGTTTTGAGGTAAAAAAGTACATTTCATTAAAATTATCAGGTTTATACGCATTTGATGGAAGAAAAAACCCATAAATATATCCTTACGTAAACATCAATCCTGTGGCAAGCAATTTCCTTTATTATAAAATAAGTAATTTATAGCAATTTTCTTTAAAAGAGTACGCCTATTAATAAAATAGAAGTGATATAACTAGCTATCTTTTGGGATCACATTTGATGAAGAAATTGATTGGACTTCAAATACATATTCTACAAACATATGTCATATAAATATCTTATGTTATAGGTCGCATTTATGCCAAGAATGGGTTCAAATAAATTAGAAATTCGAATTTTATATACCATATTGCAACATTTTAAAAGAGAAGGCATTCTAGTTCAATTAAATCCAATTTACTAAACTTGAAGTAAAATTTTTAAACAGATTTAGCATTCGAAAATTAATTAAGACAAAAATTTCACATCCTTAATTAAATCTATAAAGATCAAAATGCGCCATTAAATATTGGTAGCATTTTGTGTGCAAAAGCAGGAATAGCATTATTCTTCAAAACCAAATATAATCCTCACACTAAAAATCTTAAAATCTATCAAAAAGTTCAAATTTCTTGAGCATACAGTATTGTCCGTTAAACTATTGCTGACAGAGAAGAAACCAAATAAGAAAAGACTTTGTTTCTCTTCAGAGTGAATGGAAACTTTCCTTTGATAATGTAAGTACTCTTAGTATTGACATTTTTAGTACAATTTTATCTACTCTAGATGTGGTTTTAGTTCCGAAGAATATTCGATTTATTGATGTTAACGATAACAGATCAACACGGGAATATACAAGAAACTTTTCACCATTTAATCGATTAAGAATCGTCAATATTAAAATGTCGATACTATGTGAAACAACGTTCACATAGTATCGTACGTACAACGTGTTAAAGTACTGTACTAAAATACTAAGTACGTATCGAACTTGGATGAATATTTCCTACTAAAATACTAGTTTTTCACACTAAGTATTAGTTTGCAATAAGTTGTTATTTTCAAGAAATATACATTGGTAAGTTGGAATAGTTGGAAAACAGAACTATTTCAAAAACAGGATTAGAGGAGACATAAATTTCCAAAAAAATTTTAAGAAAATTGCATGCAAAATTCTCAAAAAGAAATTTTCTTCTTGTTAATATAAGCAGCTTATAAATATTTCGTCAAATACTTAATTTTTCAATTTTTAATGTTTTCCTCATTTTTTTTCTTATGTCATCAAAGTTAATTTGAATAAATGATTACATTTCATATGTATATATATAAAGGAAATTTATATATATAAACCTTTATAGTATAAATTAATACAAATATTAAATTGTATTAATGCACTACTTTTGGTGTGCATATTTTAAGCAACAGCAAAAAAAATTTAATTTTAAGCAGAAATTTTAAGCAACACAATATGACATATTTGATTATTAATCAAGAAAAAATTTTAGCAAAATTTGTGAGCTATATCTTGCAATCAACAACAAATCAATTGGTATGTATCATAAGAAAGGAAAAGTGTATTTTTTTTTTCAAAATATAAATATTTAATAAATTATATCTAATGAAAATATGTATGTAAAAATATGATTGGACGAATGATTATGATTGAAAACGAAACTTTTAGAAAATGCACTTCATGAATTTAAGAAATCAATATTTTTGCACTTAATACTTTTATTTTCTATATAGCATTTAATTTATTTAATTAAATGTACAATTTAATAGTAATTAATGTACTTTTAATACACCAGCCATCAGTTTTACCAGTTAAATTCTTTAACTTCATTTTCATAAAAAAAAACTGGATTGTAACAAGGAAATAGCATTAAATAACTATGATCTTGTTGCAGAATGTTGGATTTTTGCCAGGGATAGAGTTTTTTTCGACTTATCTAATTCAAATGTAAATGTGAAAACTATTTGCTGGAAGTATCTATCTTTAATGGTTTATATCGATTTTATAAATAAGATAAAAGGTTTTCATACATTTTTAATCTACAACTATTATGATAAGCATCTTTAAAGGAGCTTAATCCAGTAAAAACGGAGTATTGATAAAAGAAATACGAACAATACTATTATAATATTGCACATTAATGTTTATCTGGCACAGCTGAGATAAAGTATCATAAAATTAAATCAAGTTATAGAATCTTGATTAGGAAATGAACATTCAACAATGATGTGTTTGGAATGGCAGGATTTCTGCATAATGGCAATAAAGCAGTTGTGTTAAGGAAGGCTTTTTTAAAATAATTATGGTATTGTTATCTTTAAAGGGGCAAATATAACAACTAGAATAAATTAGAAATTTATTATTCTTTCAATAATTTTTTTTTTATTTACATACATACATTATACATTTATTATACATACATCCATTATACATTCATTATACATACATACATTATACATTCGATATGGTAGCATGAATTTCGTCATTTACTAAATACAAAACACTGTCTCTGTACTCTGTACTCTGTATTTCAATCTCCTGGATAATTCCGAGTGGTGTTATGGCAAAAAAGTAGTCATTGCTTAAATTTTACACGTGTTATTGATAAAATATATTCACATTATAAGTATGAAAAGAAATTAAAATTTTAAAGCGAAAAGTATGATTAAAATAAAATTAACTATGATAAAACCAAAAAATTTTTTATTATAAAATGATGTTGCTCTTTTTTTTTTTTTTTTTTAAATATTTTTCAGGATAAAACATTTTCGATGGAGATTCTGTGAGGGTTTCAAAGACAGTTATTATTTCTGAGGAATAATGCCTACTTTTTGACCACCTGAAATATGTCTCTAATGATTTTTCTTCAGTTTTCATTGGTTTTGAAACGGATTTTGTTTAAAAGAATACGAACTACAAAGATTTAGAAAAAAATTACGTTAAAGATACAAAGAAGTTTAAACTCTCGGTTAATATAGTTATCAGTTAATAATTAACAATTATTATCGACAAAGGAAATGCCTTTTAAATAAACATTTTTTTTTTTTTTTTTTTTATTATCCAGTTAGTTAAATGTAAAGCTATTACTTAAATATGAAGTTTTTAATTAATTAAATAAATAAAAGAAGAATATAAAATACAGGGTGATTATAATTAAAGTCTCACATTCAAAATGCTATAAAAAAAGAACCACTATTCACAAATTCAAATTTGAACTGAAGATTCACATAAATTCAAAGAAACGCTCATCACAATGAATTCAAATTTGAACTGAAGATACTTGAATAAGGGGGAAACGATACGGCATTGAAAAAGGGTTCCAAATTTTATTAACAGGTGGCGCTGTAAGCGGCATAAAGAAAGTGAATTCGGCTGCCAGTGATATTTTGAATCGAAATGACAACGTATTTAGCATGAGTTGCAAATTAAACCAACTGTAGTGTCCAATGTGCTTAATTGTTTCGGTTTTTGAAGGAAAAAAATTACTTTCAAGTCATTCAACAGTTGTAGCACTGTTAGGAAAGCCCATCTACCACGGCAAGTTCATATCAATTTGGATGGGAAAAATCGGTGGAACTTTTTTTGGATGCCATACCGTTTCCCCCTTCTTCAAATATCTTCAGTTCAATTGTGAACTCATTGTGACGAGTGGTTCTTTTTTTACAGCATTTTGAAAGGGGAACTTTAATTATAATTACCTTGTATATAAATAAATCAGAATAATTCGGAAAATATATTATATAAAATTCTCAAATAGTTTGTAATTTAAAAAAAAAAATTTTTATTATTTCTGCCATTTTATAAATGGTATCAAGAGCATATACGGAGACATTCTGCTACAGTTCTATCAAGATTTAATATGCTTGTAATTCTTGTACTCGTATCTATGAGAAAAATTGTCAAGGGAAAAGAAAAATTCTTAAAATGGAAGATGTGGAAAGTTTTTGAAAGAACTCCAGATATTGCAGAGAAAGCCTATTTCGACATAGTGGCGAGGGAAAAATGTTTAAAAGGATTTTAAAAATCTTGTGAAATCCCAGAATCCCAAAACAATCCCGAGATATCCAGGCTAAAATCAATCCAGGATTTTGAAATGGAAATCTTGATGTGAAAATATTTTATAGCATTTAAATTTATTCAGACTTCTAAAAATACAGACATTTTATTATTTTTTTTTTCAAAAATGCTTTCTTTATATTTGATCACACATAAATAGTTTTAATGCTAGCATAAAATTAATGGGGGTGCATTCCACAAATTATAGCTACTTCTTTTTAAGTTAATCGCTTGTAAAAATTCTAAAAATTTTAATGAATGGATGTTGATACATATTTATAATGATATTTTTTCATCATTTTATAAATTTAAGAGGCTACTTATTTAAAAATTTAATCAATATAGCTAAAACTTGGAATATATTGAACCCCTATTTAATATTTATACTACTATAAATATTTTTATACATATTAAATAAAAAATATTTACAGTAGAAAAATAAAAAATATATTTAAAAATAAAATGTATAATATATTAATATAAATGTATATAAATTAAAAATATTAATGTATAAAAATATTACTAGTAACATAAATATTTTATACTGCTGTAAATATTTTTATATGTCTTTTATTGTATTTTAACTCATTTTTGAGATTAAATCTTTTTTAATTATTTCAAAATTGAAGTAAATTAACTTTAAAAATGTTTTTTTTTTTAGATATTGCTGTATTGAATGTATTAAATATATAATAACAAAATGACTTAAGTGCAAAATATAATTAATGTTTTGAAATTTATTTCAAAGCTTATACATATTTTAAAAGCATTACAAATTATTTAAAAAATTAATAATCTATAAGAATAGATTATCACATAATTATTTCCTTTTTAAAAATTAAAGGCTTAGATTAAATATAAATTTTTAATATTTTCATTAATTTAATTATTATTCTATTAATAAAATTCCATAATTAATTTTTTGTTCCATTAATTCCTTTAAATTAATATATAATGGAATAATTGTTAGAATTATTTTCCATACTTTTTGAAATTCGTTACATCTGTAGAATCCAAAAATATATTTATAAAAGCAGTAGTAAGTTTTTTACACCAACACTTTGATGCTATTTCTAATTTAATAAATTTAAAATCAAAGACTTTATAAGAAAATGAAAGAAAATAGTTCAAACTACTCCGTATATCAAATAGATCAATTTGTTGTTTTTTAAACTAAAATAAATAATTTTAGCACACTTTTTAAAAATATTTCAGTTGTACAACTTTTAGGTTTAATAAAGAGACATCAAAAGTTCTTCTTTTTTAATTCGGTTTTACATATTTTTTAAATATTTTCTATTCTTTTATCTGACAGATCTGAGCATGCGTATCAGTATTATAAAACTAACCCTAACAACCCCATTTATTTCATTATTAAATACACTTAAGAAATGTAATTGGGTTTTTTTTCTCAAAGTATGTACCTCTGCACTTGAATATAGAAAATAATGATGGCGAGAGGTTTATTGATGATAGTATCCAGTCTTTAATTTTCTGAGTTTTTAAGTTTCGAAATACAATAAATAACGTTTGTTAGAAGGAAAAATTTCTTCTTAGTTGGGCAAATGTTAAAAAGAGTGTAAGTCAGTGAAGGTCTGATGAATCCAGATTTTGTTTGCAAAGTGGTTCTAGAAGATTGTTGGTCTGGTGGAAGCAGGGATCCCTTATCACAATCATATTTAAGAGAGAGACAAATTTAAATGGTCCAGTGTATGTGTGGGGAAAGGTATCTCTTTGAAGAGTACACCCAAATATATAACATCCCAAGAAGTAGCAATTATTTATTGTGATCAGTATTTTAAGAACTATATATCTATATCTACTAGTATTTCTATCCCCGCTCAATATAAATTACTAAATCTTGTCTTTGACAACAACAATAGATTTGTCTTATCAAAAAATCTATTATAATACACATAGTCTATTGTTGGTTTTCTTTGAACAATGATGTAAAAACTTCAGGACTGTTGTAAGAATGTAAGATTCTAAAGCATTGTTGTTAAGCCAACAACAAGAAAAAAATCATTGTTTTAGATCATTAATAAACTAGATTTCAAACGGTTAACAACGCTAAAAATTTCTTAGTTTTAAATCTCAGAATTTTTGATATTTTCAGTATTCCATTTAAAAACCTTTCTGAATAGTTCTTCCAATAGCGATAGAAAGAAAGAGACCTATTAATAAATGGATAAGAAATAAACTGTAAGTATTTTTAATGTTCTATGAGAAAGAAACCTTTAATAACGAATGTTATAAAATTTATCATTAAGATAGACAGTGCAAGCATAATTATTTATTTCTGGTAATACTTGCATATGATAAGTAAAAGATGTTTTAATTGATGATATATCTCATAATTTCCAAAAGATATTAATATTATAATTTTATATTTAGAAATGTTTTTTTTTACCATTTAATAAAATTTTTGTAATAATTTTTTCTATAAATTTATTATTGTTTACAAATTTATAAATTTTTATTTACAAAAATTATAATTTTTATATTGGATTTAAATATTTTAATATTTTGTTGCCTTATTAAATTACATTTATTTAGGAATTAATTAATTATTTCTAGAAACTGTAAATCGTTTGTGATTTTTTTTTTTTTTTTAAGTTTCAAATTTTTCATGAAGTTTACATCCTTTTCTTTTATTATTCAATTTATTTTTATGGATGTTTTTCCGTTCACGAATTGTGTTCCTATGAATCCCCAAACAAACCCTACCAATGTAATGTAGGTAATACAGATCACTAGGGATTCATTTAGGCCACTTTAACTACCATTGGGTTTTAAAATCTTAGTTTTTTAATATGTATTTACATAGTTTTATTACTAAATCAATTTGTTGGCTAGTTTAAGTTTGTAAATACCATGTGGTCCCAATTTGTATAATCTAATTTTTAATTAATGCAATTTTTCATGCTTATAAATAAAATTGGTTGAAATCTAAAATACTGTACCCCTGAGGAAGTCGTCAATCTTACAACCCGGAATACTTCGTCTAATAAACATGTGGCGTAAAAGCAAATCATTAAAATTCAATCGTAATAGTGGTAAAATTTTTGCGATAACACGATATAATTTGGCATAAATTCAGTTTAGGCATAGTAGTGGTATATTTTGGCGTTAAAGCTATAAAATTTGACGCTGAAACAATTTGCCGTAAAAACAATTTACAAATAGAATTTAGTTTAATGAAAAATTTGCCGATAAAGCGATAAATTTTGGCGTAAAGTCGTTTCAGGAGTAAAAGTTTAGGAAGATAGTGATAATATTTGGCGTTAAAGCGATAAATTTTGGCGTAAATGCAGTTTAAGGAATAAATTTTGACGTAAGAGCTGTTTGGCTACTAATGTTAGGGTAATAGCGATTTTTGGCGAAATAGAATTTCACAAAGTCACCAAAATTCAGCAGTCATTTTGTTTGTTTACTTAGTGACTTGGCATCCTAGTGATGGATTTTGGCATAATATCGTTTTACCTCGAAAAATAGCTGCAGCATTCAATAACATGTTTACTTGGCGACTTGACATCCTGGCGATGCATTTGGCACAATGGGTACAGGATCCTAGATTTTCACCACGATCGAAAAAACAAATTTATTAAGACATTGACGACAATAAATCGTGACACTCGATGTGATGCTAACGTTTGTAGATGCTGAACGATATACTGTCATTCAATGGAGCTGTTCTTTTAGGGCTACTACCAACCTTTCTTACAGTTGTATGTATATTCATTTATTTATTTTGCTAAAGCTCCATTCTTCAACTTCAAGGTATGCTTCAAATTTACATCAGTGTATTAATTTTGTATGCTTTTTAATCATTGAATATCATACTGGAAAACCAATATTCTTTGCGAAATTAAAAAATAAATTCCGCTAGTTGTTAATCCAAATAATCCTTCCTTTTTTCTTCAGTGTAAAAAATTATTAAACACATTTTATTTCAGGTCCTGCTTCAACTGATGCCATAAATTCGAAGAATCTGACTCCGATGGAAGGTAAGTACAAATATTTACACATAACTTTTTTAAGACGACTTGTTTGGTCGTGACTTAACTCTAACTTACAACAAAATGGCGATTTGTGTGCTCTTTACTGAAGGGCCAGAGGGACTTTTAGTAGGGTGCATCTAGCTTTTTAAATTTTTATTCTTAGAACATTTAACTGTTTTTAAGGTCTTTTGTCGTTTTTGTTAAGAAATTCTCGTCATCTCCTTTTGATTTGGATTTTTTTTTTTTTTTTTTTTTTTTTTTTGTATGTTCTTTTTGTTTTTCTAGGGTAAGTGGCCAAATTTGTATGGATTGAGTTCCAATAAAGACACAGGTAACAATAACAACAGCAACCTTTTTTAAAAAGCAGTATTAAAGGCAAATTATGAATTGAATTTATATTTGTTTTTCTTTTTATAAAGTTTTTATTGATTGCCAGTTAATTTAATTTGCTTTAAATATTGCGCACGAAATGTTAATAATAAATAGTATATTTTTTCTACTCAGCAAACTAAACCAAAATCAAATTTCTCTCTAAAAACTTCTTTCATAAAAAAAAAAATCATAAAATGATGTAGCGGAGTTTCCACAGTACATAAAAATTATTTTATTAAAAACCTATTAAAATAAAATTACAATTTCCTAAGCTTATTATATTTGCTTATTTATTATTTGCTTACGCAAAGAAGTTCCACATTGCCTTGGTATGTGATTTAGACCAATAGTTCACAAAACTTTTAATAATATTTCTGTCTCTTAACGAGTCAAATTTAACGAGTTTGTTTCATTTAAATCTAAAATGATCATAATATTCATCATCATCAGTGGCGCAACTGCTCCAGGGTGGACCAAGGCCGTCAGCCTACTGGCAGATTTCAAGGCAGGAGATGTTTTCTTTTAAAGGGCTAGAATTGTCGGCCCTACGCACAACAGTCATATTAGACCGGGACCTACAGTTTAAAGTGGATTCCGAACCACAATAAACATCCATGGCAGCACCAGGACTCGAACCTGAAACCTGTGCCATAGAGCGCCAGAGCGCTAGTCACTCGGCCATCAGGTCCTAATCACAACATTAGATACCAAAAATTTGTTTTCATTTTTAGAAATTGATCAATACTGTCTATTGTAAGTCTATTGTCTATTTCTCTATAGCGTTTTTAGCATTGGGGATAATGTTATTCGCATCCGTAGCATACTTTAAGCTACACGTTCCCTCTGGGTAGTGGTAAATGATTAATAGTTCTTGCAAGATTGAAGCTACATTGGCAACTATGGTGACCTTAAATGTTTTGCACTGGAATCCAGGTGGGATGTCACAGGCAAAGAAGGTTGAACTCGATAATATTTGTCGTGATAGGAATGTCGATACCTTCTCCCTAGTCGAAGCTAATGAAACTTTACAAAAAAAGTTAAGCTTTTAAATCTACACATTATAGTTACTCATAAAATTATGAATTATTATGCAGTTCCTACATAATTCAATATGTTATAACATAATGAATAATAATGCTATAATATAATATAATGAGTAATGAATCTTATATTGTAATCCAATGTAAATAAAATTCATATACAGAAATGAAGAAACATCAAACTAAAAAATAGAAATATCTTTATTGCAGAATTTAATTACCAATTAAATAAATATATTTAACATAAAACAAAACTGTACTAGACCTTATTTAATATTTTCTCGAGAAACTCAGTGGTCTTCTTAAAGCACATATTATATAATCTTTATTTTAAGAAATAATTTTACTTTTAATTTAACCAATTAAATAGATGTATTTAACATAAACAAATCTGCACTAGACCTTATTTAATATTTTCCCGAGAAACTCTTGATCTTCTGGTAGCAGATATTATAGAATCTTTATTTGAAATAATTTTACTTATAATATTCATTCTAACATCAAAATTATTTTATAATTATAAAATCATATTCATGTAGTTAATTATACATATTTTTTAAGAAATTGGCTGATGTTCACAAATATATGACTATTTCAAATCTACGATACTTTATAGTTTGAAAATAAATATTTTATAATTCATATATTTATAACATATTTTAAAAAATCTTTTTAAGCAAAACAAGAATGACAAAAGCGATAATCGATATACATCAATCTGAATGCATTTTGATACTCCATTCGATAATCGATACTAATGCCTTTTATACCCCAACTTCAATCGAATTTTCTGCATTTGTTCTATAAGATTAGAATTTTAAAAATAAAACAATTAACATATGCTAAATTACATGCAAATCTAATGAATTATTATTATGAATGAATAATTTTTAAAATTACGATTGTGAATAAAGAAACAAAATTCAACCATGACACAGAACCAATACGAAGGGTTATGCTTATAAAATTCAGCACTGATTGTCCTGTAAGTTTAAAAGCCTTTTATAGTTTTTTGATAATAAAAGTTATTCTTGAAATTAATATAATACAATAGCTTTTATCAAAACAATAATATAAATTTTGAAAATACTTAAATCGTTGAGAAGGGAAAACTATAGCATCGTATATTTTTCTTTATAATGCCGTAATAATTAAGATATATCAAAGACTCATAGAAAAAATTATTATGATTATTTTAATAAGTCATTATCATCATGAGTGGCGCAATAGCCCCCATAGTGGAAAAAGGTCGTCTGCCCACTGGCAGATTTCGAGACAGGAGATGTTTTTCCTTTTAGAGGGTAGGGATGTCAACCCTAAGCTCAACGCTCTGCAGTCATCTTTGAATCGCTGCCTGAATGTCCGAGTGTCCAACGCTCATATTGAAAAGGAACCTACTGCTTAAAGGGGATTCCGAACCACTACAAGCATTCGTGGCACCTCCGGGGCTCTAACCCGAAACCTGCTGCATCGAGAGATAATCACTCGGCCATCAGGCCCGTCTTAGTAAGAAGTGTAAAAAAAAATTATTCTTTTTCAGTCACAGATTGCGGATACCAATTCAAAAGGTAAGAAAGATTTAATAAATCTTTGAATATATTCGATGCAAAACTTTCAGTTTTAAGAATGTTAGAATAATTCAGTGCTTTCGCAAGGTATTTCACAGTAAATCTAAATTAGCTCAACAAGAAAGAACAAATCAAATGAGTAACCCTGGGTTGAAAATGTTAATTTTAAATTCATAATATTCAAATACTACCAGCAATAGTTTTAGAATAAATATTTATTCTAAAACTATTGCTAATAAATAAATAAATTACTAATAATAAATTAAAAAAAATATCCTCAGCGTTATTTTCCTTTTTCAGAATTACAGAACCCCAGTACTGTGTTCTTAAATAATAATTAAAAAAATCATCAAAAAATGATAAATCACAAATTAATAATTACAAAATAAAGAAAAAATAAACAAGCAAATTATAAAATATCCTGGTAGTAATTTTAATTATTGGGAATAAAAAATATAGTAAACGCGGATGGTACTGTGTTCTTAAATAATGATAAGGTATTTTTCTTCATTGGCATTACAGCCCCATGGTGGGCCAAAGCCATCTGTCTTCTGACAGATTTCGAAACAGGAGATGTTTTCTTTTTAAGGGATAGGGGTGTTAATCCTGCACCCAACGCTCTATAATCACATTAGACTGGGATTTACGGTTTAAAGCGGATTCAAACCACTACAGACAACCATGGCACCGCCGGGACACGAACCCTATGGCACCGAGCATCAGAACGCTAATGCTTCCATCAGGCCCCAATAAGGAATTAATAATATAAAATAAAAAATTACAATAAATTAATAATTACTAAATAAATAAAAAATAAATTTACAAAATGTCCCAGTAACCATTTTACTTTTTGAGTATTTCAGGAATGTTTTTTTAAATTAGTGAAAATACTACACTTTTAAAGTTGTAAAAAATACTATAAGAAAAAAACTGTTCTTCTAGATACCATGAGTGCAATAAAATGGAATTTATTTCATAGATTTTCTAAATTCTTTAGTTAAGGTCATAGTTAAAATTACGCAAAAGTGTCGGGAGTCGATATAAAAAATTAGTCGGGAATCGGAAGTTTTTTTGTCGATTCCCCACCCCTGCAGTTTTTATTTCAGTAAGCGTAGAACTCACAAATTTGAGAACTGAATGAAAGCTATGTCAAATACTTTTTAAACAATAAAAAAGGTTCGTGCGTATTTTTTTATTGCCATAGCTTTACTTGTCAGAGCTATACTCATTGTACTGCTATTAATTTTTGTCAATACAAAAATGTTCAATTCAATTAATGTTCAATTAATGTACGAATTTTAATTCTGCAGTTTCTAGAATGATGAAATACTTTGCCGAATATTAATACCGTCTACGCAGGCTCAGAATGTGCCTTAACACATTAAATATGTACATGTTTTAATCCTTTAAATATCTAGAGTAATTTTTCTTCGTTACCCTTGTTAAAAATATATTGGCCCGACTTGTGGATCAATGGTAACTCTCGACGCTGGTGAGCATTAGGGTTGAGGTTTAATCCGCTGACGGCTTTGTTGTAGACACTGTTTCAAAAAAAACGAGCAGATTCGATGGCGTTTGTGATGTTCAGCATCTTGTCTCGTGAGTCGGACTACCTGGTGGGAGTTTTCCTGATTTTCGCTCATACGATAAGCAAATGCGTGGTAGTTCCATCTAATAGTCCTCTAGGAAGACACTGTCCTCCTTCTTCAGTGTCACGGAGCCTTCTACTTACTGATGCTCCACCATAACAGAAGCTACCCCATTTCCCTCCTTCCATGAGACGATGTGATGTTGCCATCTACCAAGTGGGATGAGAAATATATATATATATATATATGTTATATATTGAAGCTCTATAATATGGCAAAATTCTTAATCGAACACAGCCATAGTCCTAAACGTGCTAGATTAAAGAGCTCCGATAGTGCTTGCTGGAACAGATACTCTATTAATCACCTCTTTGTTTACAACTAACATCTTTTTTATATTTTGTATTATTTGTCTATATAACATTTTTTACTAACGTTGATAAAAGTAACAAAAATAAAAAGAACAGGCGCATCATTAATGTAAACATCTATTCAAACCAACATAAATAATAAGATAACATATTTTTTTGTCTAATTAATATTTGTTTTCTTTTTCAATTTATAAAAGAACTCGTATCAAGACCTGAAATACAAGGAAACTGAAAAATAATCCCTCAAAAACGCGATAGAAAAAGATACAAAAAATTATTTCACTTAATAATTAATTATCATAAAAGAGTTAGCATAAAAAAAATTTAAGCAAACACACAAAAATTATTCCCCACATCATAAGAAAAAAAAAGAAAACTCACAAAAAAAAAAAAAAAAAAAGAACTCTGTTAAATATGGATTCGCCTTTATTGTTCATTATCTAAAGTTATTTTAAAAACCTTATGATTACAAAACAGTTAAAAAAAATAAAGAGGTGAAAGATTTTTTAAAAATTTTAAAAATATTGGAAAATGCACAAAAAATTTTAAAAACTAAAAAATAGAAAAATTTTTTTAAACAAATCAAAAATAAAATAGAAAAACATTTTTAAAAAAAAATTTTAAATTTTAAAGACAAAAAAAAAAAAATTTTTAATTTTAAAAACCAAACAAAAAAAAAGGGGAAAGGAATTTTTTAACTGTAAAATAGAAAAAAAAATTTTTAAATAAAAATAAATTATTCTAATCCTTACCTGGAAATTATAATTTACAAAATTTAACAATACAAGCATGTTTGATGATAATATATATGTATAGCATAATAGCATAAATACTAGCATCAAAAATATGAGCTTATATTTGTGAATTATGTGCTTTGTTTTGTTTGTGCCGTCCACAGAAAAAAATGAGCTTATTTCAGTTATATTTTTTGAGTGTGATACTTTGTGTTGTATGTTTAGAAAAATTTAAAAAAAAATAGGCAAAAAAATTTGAAAACTAAAATATTGACACAAATTTAAAACTAAAAAATAGAAAAAAATTTAAAAAAATAAAAAATAGAACAAACAAATTTAAACTAAAAAAATAAATAAAAATTATTCTAACCCCTATCTGGAAATTATAAGTTACAAAATTTAGCAATAAAAGCATACTTCATAATTTAATTTAAAAAAGATTTAAAAAAATATACATAGCATAAATACTAACAAAAAAAATATGAGCTATATTGATGATTTCTGTGTGTTTTGTTTTTTCTCTGTGGCTTCCACAAAAAAAAAATTATTTCTGTTTTATTTTATCTGCGTTATTTGACTGTGATACTTAATGTATTATGTTTATGAAAAAAAACCTAAAAAAAAAAATAATAATAATAATGAAGAAAAAAACTAAAGAAATGAAAAATATTTAAAAACTAAATAATAAAAACAAAATCTAAAACTAAAGAACAGAAAAAAAAAATTAAAAAATAAAAAATAGAAAAAATATCTAAAACTAAAGAAATGAAAAAAAATTACAAACTAAAAAATATAAAAAAAAAATGCAAAACTAAAGAAAAGAAAAAAAATTTAAAAACTAAAAAATATACAAAAAAATACAAAACTAAAGAAAATACAAAAATTTAAGAACTAAAAAATAGAAAAAAATCTAAAATTAAAGAAAAGGGAAAAAAATTAAAAACTAAAAAATAGAAACAAAATCTAAAATTAAAGAAAAGAAACAAATTTAAAAACTAAAAAAATAGAAAAAAAAATCTAAAACTAAATAAAAGAAACAAATTTAAATGCTAACAAATAGAAAAAAATCTAAAACTAAAAAAAAAAAAATTTAAAAGCTAAAAAAAAAAAAAAAAAAAAAATCCAAAACTAAAGAAAAGAAGAAAAAAAATCTAAAGCTAAAGAGAAGAAAAAAATTTAACAATTAAAAAATAGAAAAAAAAATCTAAAATTAAAGAGAAGAAAAAAATTTAACAAATAAAAAATAGAAAATAAATCTATAACTAAAGAAAAGATAAAAATTTAAAAACTAAAAAATAGCAAACAAATTTTCAAACTGAAGAAAATAAACTATTTAAAAACTAAGTAAGTAATAGAAACAAAATCTAAAACTAAAGACAAGAAAAAAAATTAAAAACTAAAAACTAAAAAATAGAAAAATTTCTAAAACTAAAGAAAAGAAAAAATTCAAAAACAAAACAAATTAAACAAATTTTAAAACTACAGAAAAGAATAAAAATTTAAAAATTTTAAAAAAATTTAAAAACCCAAACTAATGAAAAGAAACAAAATTATAAACTCAAAAATCCAAAACTAAAGAAAAGAAAAAAAATTTAAAAATAAAAAATAGACAAAAATCTAAAACTGCAGAAAAGACAAATTTTAAAAACTAAGAAATAGAAAAAAAATTTATAACTAAGAAAAGAAAAAAACTTAACAGCTAAATAACAGAAAAAAAAATCTAAAACTAATGAAAAGGAAAAAATATGAAAAATTGAAAAAAACTAAAAATTAAAGAAAAAAACACATTTAAAAACTAACAAATAGAACACAAATCTAAAACTAAAGAAAAGAAACAAATTTAAAAGCTGAAAAATAGAAAAAAAATTTAAAAACTAAAAAAAAAAAAAAAAATTCAAACACAAAAATAGAAAAAAAAAAAAATCTCAAACAAAAGAAAAGAAAAAAATTTACAAATAAAACATAGAAAAAAACTACAACTAAGGAGAAGAAAAATTTTTTAAAAAAAAAAAAAAAAAAATGGAACAAAATCCAAAACTAATGAAAAGAAAAAAAATTATAAACTCAAAAAAAAGAAAAAAAAATTATAAACTCCAAAAAATCCAAAACTGAAGAAAAGAAAAAAATTCAAAAACTAAAAAAATAGGACAAAAAAAACTAAAATTAAAAAAAAGAAACAAAATTTAAAGTTAAAAAATATTAACAAAAATTCCAAAACTAAAGAAAAGAAAAAAAAATAAAATATAGAAACTAATTCTAAAATTAAAGAAAAGAAACAAATTTAAAAACTAAAAAAATAGGAAAAAATCTAAAACTAAATAAAGAAACAAATTTAAAAGCTAAAAAATAGATAAAAATCTAAAACTAAAAAAAATAAATAAATTTTAAAAATAAAAATTAGACAAAAAAAATCTCAAATTAAAGAAAATAAAAAAATTTTAAAACTAAAAAGATAAAAAAAATCCAAAACTACAAAAAAGAAAAAATTTAAAACTAAACATGGAAAAAAAATTAAACAAATAAAAAATCTAGAAAAAAACTAAACTAAAAAAGATAAAATTTAAGAACTAAAAATTAGCACAAAAATCTAAAACTACAGAAAAGAAAAAGAAATTAAAAAATTAAAACTAACAAATAGAAAACAAATCTAAAATTAAAGAAAAGACAAAATTTAAAAACTAAAAAACAAATAAAATTCTAAAACTAAAGAAAAGAAAAAAATTAAAAACTAAATAATAGAAAACAATCTAAAACTAAACAAAAAAAAAAATTTTAAAAAAAAAAAAAAAAATCCAAATTTAAAGAAAAGAAACAAATTTTAAAACTACAAAATAGAAAAAAGAATTAAATTAAAGAAAAGAAAAACAATTAAAAACTGAAAAATAGAAAGCAATCTAAAACTAAAGAAAGAAAAAAAATCTAAAACTAAAGAAAAGAAAAAAAATCTAAAACTAAAGAAAAGAAAAAAAATTAAAAAATAGGACAAAAATCTAAAATTAAAGAAATGAAACAAATTTAAAAATTAAAAAAATAGAAAAAAAAAAATCTAAAACTAAGAAATGAAACAAAAAAAAATAAAAAAGAAAAAGAAAAAATTCCAAACTAAAATAAAGAAAACTAAAAACTACATTTAAAAAATAAAAATAGAAAAAAATCTAAAACTAAAGAAAAGAAAAAAAATTAAAAAATAAATAATAGAAAAAAATCTAAAACTAAAGAAAAGAAAAAAATTTTAAACACAAAAAATAGAAACAAAGATCTGAAACAAAAGAAAAGAAAAAAATTTGCAAATAAAACATAGAAAAAAACTACAACTAAGGAGAAGAAAAAAATTAAAAAAATAAAAAAAAAAGGAATAAAATCCAAAACTAATGAAAAGAAGAAAAATTATAAACTCAAAAAAATAGACAAAAAAAAAATCCAAAACTGAAGAAAGGAAAAAAGTTCAAAAACTAAAAAAATATAGTACAAAAAGATAGGACAAAAAAAATCTAGAATTAAATAAAAGAAACAAAATTAAAAGTTAAAAAAATATCAACAAAAATTCCAAAACTAAAGAAAAGAAAAAAAATTAGCAGCTAAATAACAGAAAAAACAATTTAGAAACAAATTTAAAACCAAAAAATAGAAGAAAAATCTAAAAAATTAAAAAAAAAAAAAAATTTAAAAGTTAAAAAATATTAACCAAAATTCCAAAACTAAAGAAAGAAAAAAATTTCAAACATAGAAAAAAAAAAAAATTTAACATTAAAGAAAAGGAAAACATTTCCAAATAAAAAGTAAAGAAAAAACATAAAACTAAAGAGAAGAAAAAAATTTAAAAAATAAAAAAATAGAAAAAAATCTTACATTAATGAAAAGAAATTTAAAAACTCAAAAATAGATAACAAAATCCAAAACTACAAAACAGAAACAAAAATTAAAAACTGAAAAATAGAAAAAAATTCTCAAACTAAAGAAAAGAAAAGAAATTAAAAAATAAAAAATAAAATATAGAAAAAAATCTAAAATTAAAGAAAAGCAACAAATTTAAAAACTAAAAAGCTAAAAAATAGCTAAAAAAATTCCAAAACTAAAGAATAGAAAAAAATTTACATATAAATACTAGAAAAAGAAAAAGAAAAAGAAGAAAAAACATTAAAAACTAAAAAAACCAAAAAAACATCCAAAACTAATGAAAAGAAGCAAAATTATAAACTCAAAAAATAGACAAAAAAATCCAAAACTAAAAAAATATATATTTACAAACTACATAATACGACAAAACATCTAAAACTAAAGAAAAGAAAAAAATTTCCGAACTAAAAATTAGCAACAAAATCTAAAACTACAGAAAAGAAACAAAAATTAAAAACTATAAACTAAAGAATAGAAAAAAAATCTAAAGCTAGAGAAAAAAAAAATTTCAAAACTAAAAAATAGCAAACAAATCTCAAATTAAAGAAAAGAACAAACTTTAAAAACTTAAAATTAGAACAAAAATTCTCAAACTGAAGAAAATAAACAATTTTAAAACTAAGTAAGTAATAGAAACAAAACCTAAAACTAAAGAAAAGCAAAAAAATTAAAAACTAAAAAATAGAAAAATATCTAAAACTAAAGGAAAGAAAATTTAAAACTAAAAATTGGGAACAAAAATCTAAAACTAAAGAAAAGAATACAATTTAAGTACTCAAAATTAGCAACAAAATTTAAAACTACAGAAGAAAAACAAAAATTCAAAACTAAAATCTAAATAACAGAAAAAAAATCTCAAACTAAAGAAAAATAAATTTTTAAACTAAAAAATAGCAAAAAAACAATCTATTACTAAAGGAAAGGAAAAAAAAACCAAAACTAAAAAACAGAAAACAAATCTAAAAGTTGAGAAAAGACA
>BPLQ01001391.1:0-35017 GCA_021605075.1 Caerostris darwini
ATGCCCTCAGATCCGCAACGGCGATGCAGACAAATACTGTATACCACATCCAGGTGTGGCTAGCTCCAGGAAGGACCGAGCCATCTATGATCAACCCAGCAGGAATCTTTCCCGGCATTGAAGAGGAGCGTTGTGGGTTTTATCCTACAACCGCCGATCCTACCGCTATGGCTGCTGTCTAGTCACTCCGATCATCAAGCGATCTGAGCTGCTAATCTTTGGCATATCAAACTTAAACTTGTTTATTTTGCTACGATGTGCACCTTAAATTAGAACATGGCTATCTGACTCTTTAAGTTGTAATTTTAAATTTTAATTATAAAAAAAAAAAAAAAATAAAAATTTTTTTTTTTTTATTTCACTTTAATTACATTTATCTTCTAATTGTTCGCTTATTTTAATTAATTTCTTGTAATCTTTTACCAGCATTAGTTTTTACTTATTTGCAATAACCTTGACTTATTTTTTTACGTATAACTTTTAAAATTCCGTTACCTGGCTTAAGTCTTATTTTATAATTTAATGTTAAATCTTAATCTTTTCTATAGTAAATCTGAACTGTTCGCTGCTCGCGCTTAATTATAATTATTTATTCTGTATATTATGTATAAAAATTTGAAAAAAGTATATACTTTCCTAGTCTTGGCTAGGTTTTGAAGAAATGTATAAACTTGACTCATGGCGCCATCTATCGACAAAATAGTCAAACACCTATGTAAACAAACTGTGTCAACACAGCTTGTATGTCGCACCTTTTCATCATTTTACTTTTATCTTAAATTCTTTATTTTATTTTATTCATTTAAACTTTAACTTTAATCTTTTATTTTTGGGCATCGTCAACGGACTCTTAATTGTACCTAAAGCTTTAGCTTTTTCGATCTCCTGCTTTAATTGTTTGCAAGCAGGAGGTGTTTTTCTTAAATTTATCCCTTTGTTTTTCTTTTTCATTATTATTCAGTAATTTTAAGCAACCCCATTTTGTGCTAATGTTTTAATTAATTTAAGATGTGGAGGTGTTGTGGCTCTTAAAGCCACCTAGGAACTCCGAAATAGGTACGCCCGTTGCCCCTTTTCGTATTGTCTGTTATTAATGTTTTAAATTATTTGCCGGTGGATGTAAACAGCAGTCAGGTCCGGATTGTTTTCCAGCACAGAGAATGAGTTTAGCTGAGAGAAAAAATATTTTGAAGGAAAGACTCCTTTAAACTTCTTTTGAAATGCCTAGACTATCAAGGTCTAAAGCTCAAAAGTATTACCCCTGGAGTCATCTGGTGGATTCCAATCTCACTAGGGATAAGAAACTTAATCGTTGCAACGGCCAAGTCATTTATGAAGCCGTCAAAGCGAGAATCGAAATCAAAAACCTTCTTAACGAATTCCAAAAATGTAAAGTAGGGACCCTCGTATGACTCCACAAGAAACAAAGCTAAAGATCTCTCCGGCCAACGGTAAAACAGGCTTATTAGGGTAAACCTGAAAGTCAAGCAAATCCCAGAACACACTTGTGTTCTGGAAGAAATTTTCTCCTCATTCGGCCTTAAAACATCCGATTTAGAAGAAGCTAAACCAAATCAAGCAGAAAATATAATTCAAGCCACTCAGGTTTCTGATATCATACAGAAAAGCGCTCTGGAAATAGCCATTACAAGCAGACGCTCACTAGACCAGCTAGAAAAAAGACTGAGTCAACTAGATCCAAACAGTGAGGAAGCAGCCAAATTAAAAGGCCCCCCCTCACCTTCTACTCAGATAACTACAGTAGTACAGTATCCTTTAGGATAACCTTCAGGTCAAACCTGAAGGTTATCCTAAAGGATACTACTGTTTATCCTAGCTCATCAGATGAACTCCAAGCCATCTTCAACGTAAAAGACGAAGATACACACTCTTCAACCGAACAGACATCAAACCGAATCTCCACCAATTGAGGAATCCTATAAAATACCACCAAAACGCCTCCCCTGCCGTGACCATACTCAAGATCCAAAAATTCAAGAGCCTGAGACCAGCAGCCAGTACACCCCATCATCAAATATGGACACTGAAAATAGCGAAGCTATACCCGAACAGAAGAAGCATATCCCGCCCTTCTTCATCAATCCCAATGACTCATGGCCAGATACGTGCAAACTCCTGACTTCATCCGTAGAAAGTCTCAACATCTCCCTATCAAAAGGACACTTTTTAAAACTAACCGTCAACTCAGAAAGGGACTATGAAACCTTAAAATCAACTTTGATAAATCAGAATATACTCTTCAAATGCCACAGTCTGAAGAAAAAACCCCCCTTCCTGAAAGTAGTGATCAGGGGACTCCCTAGCTGTACCAAAAAAGCAGGTATAGCAATGCCATTGACAAAGAAAAATTCAAAATCCTAAATATCGCACAACTAATGAGCGGATGGACGAAAATACCCCTCCCTCTGTTCCTCGTAAAAATTGCTAACTTCCTTCAAGCGGACGAAATCCTCAACATTAACACCCTCCACGGTACCAGAGTTACCGTTGAGAAATACAGAGGACGAAAAATCGTCTCACAATTCTGAAGATGCTACGGTTTTAACCAAAGCAGTGAAAACTGTTTCCTAAAAATTCACCGTGGACTTTGTGCGGGAGACCACCCCACAAACGACTGCAACCTACAACCAAATGCAGAGAAAAAATGCATTAACTGCCAAGGAAACCACGCAGCCTGCTACAGAGGATGCCCAAATTTCCCAAGGAGAAACCTTCCCCGCAGAAACGGATCTACCCAACACCCCCACAAAAACCAAGATTTCCCTGGATGAAAATCTAACTAACCATCAAATTATCCCAGAAGGTGAAAAGCACACCTACGCAAACTTCATTAGAAATCAAAATGATCAAACTCATCTCCCAACCACTGTTAAAAGCAAACTCCCACCGAACCAACGGAAGTAGGCCTATTTTCTACGATTCGAAAATTAGTTCACCTGGAAGAAATAAACGGACGCTTCCTATTGATAGCCTACAGAGCAGCACTACCGGCCATCAGAAAAACCAACTGTATGGACGAAAAATATTGCATCTTTCTGGAGAAGTATGGAGCTTTCCTATTCAACTAAATTTTCCCCAATATTTCTCTAATAACCTCTCAATTTAATTGCATCTCTAAGTCTCTAAATTAAATCCCTTTAACGAAACACTCAACTCAACCAACTTTTTACTACTCAACCCTTTCTAACCACAAACTCTGCTAAAGCAAAGTTTGTTTACATCCACGCGGACCTGGAAAAAGCTCCATACCGCAGTAGAACACTTGTTGACAAGCAAGCTCCTCCCCCGTTACGCTTCTTCTCTTATATTGGCCAGCAATGTGCAATTGGCAATCCTCTCCAATATTTTTACTTTTCCTTTACTAATTTTGATTTTGTCAATTTTCAAAGATCTTGTTCCTCTTTTCTCAGTTTATTCTTTATACAACTTTTGTACAATCACTCAATTCTGTTTTATTTTTCTATTAATTTTAAAAATGGATGTATGGGGAACTTTCTCCCCCTAACCTTTCCTTTGCTTCTTATTGCCTTCATTCTGGACACCGAATCGGATCCTGTTGTGTATTTTTAAAGTGCGCCATTTGTGGGAAAAAAACATGTGCCTTTAGTGTGCGAAGTAGTTTAATTACTTGGGAGTGACTTTCGACAGCTAACAACTTTCAACGACGACAACTTTCCAACTAAACTGGAAGTCACACATTGAATTAATTTCAAATCGCTTTCTAAAAAGAGTGACTATTTTAAGGAGCCTTGCTGGATCCCTTTGGGGATGTAATCGATCAACTTTAAATATTACTTATAAAACTTTTATCCTACCATTAATTACTTATTTCTGTTTACCACTTATTGCGGCAGATGAGCAAGTCTTGCAAAAGCTACAATTGTTACGAAATCAAGCTCTACGGCTTATTACTGGGGCCGTCAAATCAACACCAATTAATGCTATGCTGTTGACAAATAGTAAACCCATTAAAGAAAAAGCTCTGATTCTATATAAGAAATTAATTAGAACTAGAAATCCCTACTGGATTAATTATCCAACAACCACTAGAAATTTAAAAGCTCAAAAAGGTTTTGTTCAGTTTCTCCTGGATGTCAGACAGAAACTTAAATTGCCAACTAATTTTTAGGAGTTGGAAAAGCCATGTAATCCATTTGATTATATTCAGATTGAAGCAAATTTAAATCTTTCAGATGAACTTTATAAGAACAACTCTATAGATATTTTGAGGGTTTATGCACTTGATACAAGATACCCAGAATCTGAATGGTTGCACGTATACACAAATGGTTCCTTTTATGAAATCTCCTTACTGCAGGTTCAGAAGTCTTTTCGAACTTCTTCTCCTTCTACGCTTCAGCTGGGAAATATCGAACATATTTTGATGGAGAATTGGAGGCTATCCGAATTGCTTTCAAATATTTACTGATTTTTGAGGATAGATTCAATAGAGTGGTTATTTTGTCTGATTCACAAGCCGCAATTTAGGCTATTAGTTCAACCAAGCCACCTTCATCAGAGGAAATCTCGTCACTGTCACTCGATTCTACAAAACTACATATTAAACACATAATAACTAAAAGCCACAAGTTACAAATTCAAGATGTGATTAAGTCAAAGCGTTGAAGATCTTTCAGCAATACCCAGGTTATTGAATTTCTAATACGTTTAATATAGGCCAGGTAGTTTTAATTGGAAGTGATAATCGCAAGAGAATCGACTGGTCTCTTGGAGTAATAACTGAGTTTATACCTGGGAAAGATAAAGAGGTCCGATTGGTAAAAGTGAAGACATCACACTGTATTTTATTACGCCCTATGTGAATCGGTGTAGGTGAACGGAGTACCTTGGTCGCGAAGCGACCAAACCTCCAAGTTGCAGCATAGAAACAATAACAGTCGGCTCAAGGCCCAGAGTAGATTGTAAAAACATTGCATAATTACATTTAAAGAAAAAAGAGAACTTAAAAAAAAACAAAAATTTAAGCAAAACAAACTAGAAGTGACAATAGAAGAAAAGCCGTATCACTAGTGAGCACCAGCGCAGGAGCAGTTATAAAAACAAAACTCGCGACACGAGCCCTAAGCAATCATGACCAGGACCATGGAATGTGTCAAAAGGAGTGAAAAGTGTCAAGAAAGTGAGAAAAAGGAAAAAACCCGTCTACTTGTTAATGTTGAGTACATGTTTTGGTCGTTTCCGTGTGCATGGTGTGGAGATGTCATAATGAAAAGTGTTTAAATTTTGGATAACAGCGTTGTCAGAATTATGTATGGAATCATAAAAATTTTGAGCAATTTTGGCTACAAATTCCCGAAAGCTAATCATGTCAATAGAGTGTTGGATGTCTTTGTTTCGAACGAACCATGGTGCAGCAGTGATCATTCGAATAACCTTATTTTCTAATCGTTCAAGTAGAAGAAAGTTACTTGGTGCAGTGGAGCCCCAGACTGGACTCGCATATGCTATAATTGGGCGTAAGTAAGCAAGATAGATTAGTTTTTTATTTTGAATGGTTAGTATTGAGTGCCGGCCAAGAACAGAATAGAATTTTCTTAATTGGTTATTGAATTTAGTTCTTAAATAATCAATGTGCGCTTTAAATGTTAATTGGCGATCAAGCATTACACCTAAATATTTGGCTTGTTTAGACCAGGAAATGTTAGTGTTATAAAGAGTTATATTAAATTACGCCCTATTCAAAGGATTTATCCTCTTGAAGTCGATTCGAGTCAAGATTTCAGTAGTACCTTTACAGGAGGAATAGCGACGAGAAGACAATGTCCCCCAACCCAAGTGATATATCTGAGGGAAAACTTTCTTTAGATCAAATGAAGGATATTGGAGTACCTAACATCACTCGAACTGGTCGACATGTAAAAATTCCTGAAAAGCTCAACTTGTGAACTTTCTTTCACTGAATTTTCGTTGTATTTCACTATTATATTATTTTTTTGAATTGTTAACAATTCAGGGTGGGAGAATATATTTGCACGTGCAATTCAAAAATTTAAGTGAATGGCAACGTTTATTTTGAAATGTTTAGTTGAGCGAAATCGGCAACGCTATTGTAGTTCTACGAAAAATAAAGATGACTGTTGTTGTATTTTAACTTACAACTATTGTGTTATAATTTTACTTTATTGCGGCGAATCTGGGATTCTAGTAAAGTAAGTATTATTTGCAATCTGATTATAGAAAGCATGAAGTTTATTTTGAAAGAGACAACGTAAGAATTTTATGACTGTTAATAAGCCACTTTCGTTTTTACGTGAAATTTTTTTTTTTGTCACACTAAACTTTTTTTATTCAGCATTGTTATATTCAGAATTTATAAGGAATAAGATTACCTCATTGTTGATATAGCGATATTTGAGAATTTAAAAAAATAATAACTCAAGTATTATGAATAAAATAATTGATAAATTATGATCAATTGTTGCCACATTGATGGATTCTGTACTAGCAATCGGAAGTGATGGTCCAAGTGACTCGAATCACTATGTAGTGATACAATCAGTAGCGATTCGGTTCCTTTCTATGATTAACTTTCGAATACATTTTTAAAAAATGACTCATATTGAAAAATCAATAGTTTTTATATAGGTGCGCCATCTATCGTTTATTATAGAAAGTAATGGGATAAAATCATTTGTTTTCGAAGGGGAAATTTGTCTTTTTTTTGCCACACCAAACTTTTTTTATTCAGCATTGATATACAAATATATTGAATTCTGCAAAACTACATCAAATAAATGTGTAGTAATAAATAAATACGTAAATAAATTTCATATTTTATTAATATTTGCCATTTATATATTGCTATATTTTTCTCCCAAAGTAATATAAAATAACAATATTTTTTTTTATTAATCTGTAAAATGTCAAATTTCTCCATATATTTCTGATAAATGTTTACAAATTTGTCTGATTAGACTTTTGTTCCGAGTCGAATAATTGAAGCGATTATTTCAGACATTTCTTAACTACGACTTTAAGTTTTGATTGTTTTTATTAGGATTTTACTCCTTATCCACGGAATATCTGCATTTTTGCCATGTAGAAATAATAAAATTTTTAAAAATATGATATTTATGCATTATTCTCCTATATATAATTATTTATTCTCCTTGTGTTTTCTATACTAAATCAAGTTTCTTTTTTTTTAAAACTTACATACATCTAGTTTCAGGTTTAATTTCAAAAACAAACGATGCTCTTGCTTTTGAAAATAAAAATAACTTACGTTACTCATGCTCATATAAATACCGCACTATTTAATATTTTTCTTACTCGATAGAAAATAATATAACACATCACTCAATAAGTCTCCGGTCTAGCTAAGAAAAACAATTTATTTATTTATTATTTTTTTTTAAATTCGACTTTATTCGTCAACATACTCTCCTTCAAGAGTGATACATTCATTCCAACTCTCCTCTTAATTTTTCGACGCCTTTTTTATAAAACAATTTGTCTTTGCTCTCAAAACAGGCCTCAGTTTCGGCAATCACTTCTTCATTTGAGCCAAATTTCTTTTTGATGTCTGCAAAAAGCCAGTAGTCGCTGGTAGCCAGATCTGGAGAGTAGGGTGAATAGGAAAACAACTCGAAACGTAATTCATTCAATATAACCGTAGTTTTCATCGGCTTGTGACATGGGGCACTCTCTTGGTGAAACCACCTTGGTTTTCTAAAAATTCTGCAGTCAATTCATTCAATAACGATACGTAATATTCACTATTGATAATTTTATCTTTCTCAAGATAGTCTATGAACAAAACACCATGTGTGTCCCAAAATACGGATGCCATAACCTGTCGTGATAATATAAGCAATATCTTTTTATAATTTTTTTTTATTAAGATAACATATGATTGTGCAAAATTTTATGTAATATTCTATATGCGTCCCTTGATAGGGGGTGTTTGTTGGTCTCTGCACCTGACCGGATGGATATCCGATATGTCCAACGGAATGACCCGTTGGCCCCGTGCAGCCACGAAACTTTGAACAGTGGTGATAAGACTTCATTCGTCATGATGCTTAGGGGTCCGACTCTCGATTTCAACCAGTTAGCTGGAGATCCCCTGGCAGAAGCGTCATTTAAAAAGAATGTTGCACAATCCATGCGACATGATGTGGACAAGACTTCCATGTTACCCGACTGAAAAGCATCAACTGATGTGACTTAATGCTTATTACTGAACTGAAATTTTGAAGGAAAAAAAATCAATGCTCCTCTTCCCTGGCTGTTGCAAATGCTGATTTGTAGAGACCATCCCCTTATTATTTTAATTAGTAAAATTGTGTATAAAATATATTTTTATTTAATGCATTATCCGAATTATACTTTTATTGATAACGTTGATTAAATGATCTTAATTCAAGCTAACTGTTGTAAATATTAATAAATACATTTTTGTTTTTATTTTAAATTATGAAATTTTGTCTGTGTATTATTTCATGTGTGTTTTACCAACTTATACAAGTCATGCGAACTTGTTGATTTGAAATGTGGTATGGGTTATTGCGGAATTTCATCATGGTTAACGTGTGTGTTAAGTAAACGGTGTAGCTAATTGTTTCTAGGATCGGGTTTTTGTTTTAAATAAGATTCTAAAGAATAAGCAACACCTCATAAAAATTGGTGCCGTGACCTACCTTCAGAAGTTTATTGACTTATATGGGAGAGGGATACATTCTCGTGAAGTAAATTTATTATATTCTATATATATTTGTCTTTTATGTGTTAATGTGTGTGATTTTATATCAATTTTATACATAATTTTATTGTTTCGAAAACTGCAAACAAGTTGTCAGTACAAGGAACACAGAATTCGGATCCAGGAGCGAGTTTGCTCCAAAATGCTTCTCTTATGTCGATGGTACCATCTTTATCAGGAAAAAATGTTTGTGATTTTTTTTTCTTCTCATCTCAGATTGGGCAACTGAGTGGGTGGTCTTATAGTCAAATACTAATTATCGCAAAATTAAAATTGGAGGGAAATGCCAGAAAAGTTTATGAAGTCTCTTTACAGAATGATAAAGAGTTGACCTACGAAAAATTTAAGGAGGCTATGACGTCGCATTGCAAAGAAACTCCGCCCTTTGCAACAGAGTTTGCCAAGTTTTCCTCAGTCGTGCAGTTCGAGTTTGAGAACATCAAAGACTTTTCAATAAGAGCGCAAGGTCTTAGTCAAAAATGCCTTGAATCCGATTCGGAAAACGAAAAGGTTTCAAAGAGAAACTTCTTCTTTTAAATTTATTTCTGGTCTAAAAGCAAATATAAGAGTTCAAGTGTTAATCGCAGACCCGTCTTCTTTTGGGTAAGCGGTGGACTTTGCATTACGAGTTGAAAGGTCTTTTGAAGTTGCCTCTCCAAATGTTAATGTTATTTCACAAACTGATACGAATGCAGTGGAGGGTGTTACAAAAACCTCAGATTTGGTTTTAAAACAGCTCGAACACCTTAATACTAGAATAGATGAACTAGATAAACAGAAGGATATACCCGAAAATAACTATACAAATCAGCCTCCTTCTCAACGAAGAGGTAGAAAGCCCCTCAAATGTTTCTATTGTGGGCATTTGGGTCATATAGCCCCTGAATGTCAGAGAAAAAAGAGACTCAGCAGCGTGGTCTGCAAAATAGTAGATTTCAATCATACAATCAAAGCACTTTTGATAGACAAATCCAAAAAAAAAAAAAAAAAAAAATAGCTACAGGGATAATTTATTCCGGGTCTCTAAATTCCAGAAAAACCCACGCTGACCTAAAAGACGAAAAGCCCAAATTATCGTCATGTACAATGCCTATCATTGAGGTTCAAATAGAAGAAATTACCTGTAGGGCTTTAATTGATACGGGCTCAACAATGAATCTAATGAGTATGAATATTGTGAATAAATTGAAAAAATGTATATTTATTGATGCATCGGCCGTAGAAGAACAACTACTAATGCTACTTTGCATTCCGGTTGTGTCATTAATAATAAAATTTTAATTGATAAGTTTGAGTACGAGGATGATTTCGTTGTTCCGTATTCTAATCTTTCGCCGGTTTTTGATATTATACTAGATTTAATTTTTCTTAACAAAAATGAATTTATAATCGATTGCAAAAATAATTCCTTGCGCAATGAGACAATAAGTATAAATTGGAATTTCAAAAAATCATTTTATGTTTTTGGCCATATCGATGGAAAAATTAACACAAAGTCTAAGGATAAATTAGATACACCTTTGCAAAATGAAATTAATAGGAAAATCATTAAGTAAAGTCAGGAGTCCACCTAATTCTGAAAGATATGTAGACATAAGCATCCAACCAACGAATGTAACTCTTCAAGTGGGTCAATCTCTGTTAACCGAAAAGTATGTAAATTCGCATTCTTCTTCCTTCTTAGTAGCTAGAGCAGTATCAAACATGAATTCTAACAACGCACTAAACACCTTTACAAACACCATCTTGAATGCTCTAGACAAAAGCTCTAAACCCAACTTTAATCACCAAAGGAAAAGAATTCCACCTGATATCAGAAACCTCTTCAAAAACCGAAATAAAATCAGAAGAGCATGGCAAATCTCAAAGGACCCAGCTCTCAAAACAGCTAAAAATAAAATCCATGACATCATCAAAAGGAAAATGAAGAAACTCAACGACGCTAATTGGTCGAATATCACAAAAGATCTTTCCAGCAATAGCAATTCACTATGGAGAAAAGTAGCGGACCTATGTAAGAATGACAAGCAAATACCGCCACTCACTACCACCGCAGGCACCACGGCAATCTCGCCAATAGAAAAAGCGGACCTCATCGCGGACTGCTGGCGAAAGCAATTCTCACTTAACCCGATACAAAACCACGTCTCTACCGATAACTTAATTATTTCGGCTGCACATCACTACCTACACGAACCACACGCAAATTACATCACTGCCATCACCGTCTCGGAGATTCTTAAATTTATCAATTCACTAAAAACTAAAAAAGCTCCAGGCGAAGACAACATAAACAACGCCATGATGAAAAATCTTCCACTAAAATTTTTTCTATGGCTAATTATCATTTTAAATCATTGTTTAAAATTTTCACACTTTCCTAGCTGCTGGAAGACAGCCACAACCACACCAATTCACAAAAGCGGCACTGATGAAAATCACCCGCAGAATTATAGACCGATTTCACTACTGAGCAGCCTCAGCAAAATTTATGAACACGCCATATTAACACGATTAAATGATTTCTGCACACACAACAACATATTAATCCCTGAACAATTTGGCTTCAGGAAATCACTTAGCACCACACACCAACTTGTCAGAGTCTCTGAACTCATTCACGACGGCTTCTCAAAGAAAATTGGTACAGGCATCCTCTTCTTAGACATTGCGAAAACTTTTGACAAGATCTGGCATACCGGACTAATTTTCAAACTCATGAAACTAGATTTTCCAACACCTTATGCACTTTTAATTAACTCTTTTCTCTCAAACCGGCATTTCCGCGTAAAAATTAATGATCAAACTTCCACGCCAAGAGCGATCGCCAGCGGCCTCCCGCAAGGATCTCTACTTTCTCCGCTACTTTTCAACATCTACGTTGATGACTTTCCTCAGACAGCAAATATCCAAACGGCCATGTACGCTGATGATACAGCCATCATCGCTAGGCATCGAGTTACAACCGAAATTGTATCTATCCTCCAAAATTATATAGGACACTTGGAGACCTGGCTTTTACGATGGAAAGTAAAAGTTAATGCCTCCAAATGCGCCTGTCTAATTTTCTCCAAAAGAAATAGGAATCTAAACATTCAGAATGTCAAAATCTTCAACGAGCCAGTTCCGTTCACGCGCGAATACAAGTACCTAGGAGTCATATTAGACTCCAAATTAACTTTTAAAACTCACATTCTAGACGTTATCAAGAGGGCAACTATCGCGACTCATCAAATAAACCCACTAATTAACATTAAAAGTAAACTTTCGATCAGAAGTAAACTCATGCTCTATAAAATTATTATCAGACCCATATTAACATATGCGGCACCAGCTTGGATCTCATCTGCCATTACCATCTTGAAGAGACTGCAGATTTTTCAAAATCAACAACTACTCAAAATTACTAACGCTCCATACCACATTAACAGAAGTATCATTCACAAAGATCTCAACATCGAGTCTATCCTAGATTACGCTCATAACATCGCTACTAAATTTCACGCTAAAATAACCCGTTGATCACTAATCTTCCAGACTACGACCACCGAAGCTTTATCTCTCGAAAACGACCACGCGCGATCAACAATAGCCTTTTTATTACCTTTCCACAACCCAAAAGAATTACTTTTGACCCAGGATAGACTCACTAATTAATTTACATTAATACTACCACTTCGCACTTCAATACAGTTCGAAATCACTCCTTCTATGACCAGTAGATGGCGCTACTGCGACCACTCGAATCTCCAGCAACCAACTTAGTTTCTAGCTCCGCCCACATGTTTAGCTTATTCTACCTTTCTGACCAATGAGGAGCGTCCCACGGGGGACTGAATGACCAGTGGCTACCCTGCTCTTTTTTCTTGCCTTTAACCCTTTACCTACTAGAGTTTAAGTATACGGCTAGATTCCTGAAATCTAACCTCTTAAACTCACAACATTGTGCATAGGATTTTAATTATTTTTATATCTTTTAAACTCTCTTTTTATCATATATTTAGTTCAAATATTAACTCCTGAGATTATGACTCACTCAAATTAATACCTTACTAACCCTTTAATGATTTTTTCTCCGTTAAGCAATAGCCAAAAAGTAAATATTTTTAAAATTAAATGTAACAGGAGGTGCGGGAATTTCATCATTCCCGGGAACTCCATCAGAAAACACAACCTTTGCCTTTGTCTGGCCTTAATTTTAAATCTAAACGATTCTACTCTGGTATTAAATAAAGGAATGGCTTTGGTTTCTATTGTACCAATTGAACAAGTTGCAGTCATGCAAAATATAAATTCTATAAGTGTAAATAACTCAGAAAATGAAATTAATTGGGAAAATTCAATAAATCTTTCTCACCTTAATCATTCTGAGCGATCGGACGTGATATCCTTATTGAACAAGTATAATTCTGTTTTCGCGCAGGAATTGTCTGACTTGGGAGAATGTTCTATAATTTAAGATGAAATTCACAACTGATAATATTCCTACGAGACAAAAGCCTTATCGAGTTCCATATAATTGATTACTTATTACTGAATTGAAATTTTGAAGAAAAAAAAATAATGTCCCTCTTCCCTGGCTGTTGCAAGTACTGATTTGTAGAGACGATCCCCATATAATTTTAATTAGTAAACATAGTTTTGTATTGGTGAAATTGTGTATAGAAGATATTTTTTTATTGAAGCATTATTCGAATTATGCCGTTACTTGATAATGTTAATTGAATGATTTCAATTCAAGCTTAACATTTGTAAATAATAACAAATTCACTTTTGTTTATATTTAAAATTATGAATTTGTTTGCGAATTATTTCATGTGCGTGTGTTTGCTTTTCCAATTATATAAGTCTCTGAAGGCATGCGAACTTGTTGGTTTAAAATGTGGTATGGGTTATTGCGGAATTTCATAATGGTTATCGGTGTATCTAGTTGTTTCTAGGATCGGGTATTGTTTAATTTAAAGTTTTAAAAAAAATGACAACACCACAAACTTTGCCTACTGATTGTAGGTTTTGGACGACTTTCACTGGCTACTGTCCATTCAGCTGACGATCATTTTGATTCAAGTGTGTAAGTAGTAGTGGATTGAGACCGGTTCCTTCTGCGCAGTACAGACGTGGTTTTTTTCGCTCCTCGTTTTCTCCACTCGTGCTATGGTTGCCTTGTAGTTCTGGATTTTGAAATTTTTTGCAGAGTTAAAGACCACCAGGGTAAGTTTTCCTTACAACATATATTTTATTTTGATTAGTGATACTTTTTATTATGCATTGTTTGGTGTCTGAATTTATTCCTTTGTAAAATCTTTTTGCCTTTGTATTTAAGTTTGAATTTTTATTTTTTTCTTACAATTTTGAGTGTGCTTTTTGGATTTTTTGGTTTATCTTTTATTGTCTTCTCTTTTTAAAGGTTTTTCGTCCCCGTCTAATTTTTTGATTTTCTTAAATCTTCTTGCTGCTAAATTGTTTTTAACTGCATCTTCTTTTTAGTTTTTATTTATATTCAACACTTTTTTTCAAATTCCCTACAACAAGTTTCTTTTGTTTTGTTGGTCAATTTCTTCTCAGTAAATCTTTCTTAATTTTTGATTTTCTCTTGATTCTTTTGCGGCTTTAGAGTTTTTTCAAGCTTTGTTTTTCTTCTTTTTTTAAATTCTTTGCTCTAACTTGCCCTCCTATGAATTGGCCTACGCTTTTTCGATAATCAGTAATTTTGTCTAACTTTCCACCCGCTTATCTTTCAGTATTTTCATTTGCAGAGTACTACTGCGCCAAAAAAGTAAGATCAATTAGTTTGTTTCAAAAACTCTTTAATTATTCTTCCAAATTTATTTCATCGCCTTCAAAATACCCCCCTCGGAAACAATGTACTTATGCCATTTTTTTTCCAATTCTCAATGCATGCTAAAAAGTTATCGATAGGGATGGCCGTCAAAACGCTCGGCGATTCACGTTGCATCTCCTCAATCGATTCAAAATGGTGTCCCAGGAGTGGTCTTTTGAGTTTAGGGATTAGCCAAAAGTCGTACGGTGGTTGTGGAACGATATGGGTTTCATTTTTGGCGAAAAGGTCACGTAGACTCAATGCAGTATGATCTGACGCATTCAGTGTTTTCGGTACCAAGAGATTTGACACGTTTGAAGCTCAAAATGGAATTGACCGATCCTTTTGAAATTCCGACATCAAAGCCAAGCGTAACTCAAACATTAATAAATATTTTGACGTCAAATTTCACACAATGTGAAAGACAGTGCCAGCAACCTAAAAAAGGAAAAAAAAATTGAAATTCCATAAGCCCCTGGAATCTTAAATTGAAAATTGGTCTTAGTTTTTGGACACAATAGTAGAAGTATTATCCCTCCCATTTTATTTTTCAGTTGACCTTGACAATCAAACACACTATTTTGCGTCTTTCCTTTCTCTCACCCCCATTTTTGAAGCTACATTCACGTGACCTTCAACCCCCGTCACTCTTCAAGACGCATTCCCCTTTTTTGACAATTAATAAGTTTCTTCTGTCTTTTGCAGGACGTCTTTCCATTCATTCACTTCTCGTTTGCTTCACCTCCCCCAAAATAGTGCATCATAGAGCAGTGCCACTAAATTGTTTCGCTTACTAGACGCTGAGTATGGACGTGCCTAATGCATGCTCCTCGTCCAGAAACGGCTCTCCTCAGAACTCTTCGAAAGTATTCGTAAACAACTCGCGTACTGTGGTGCCAATGCTTTTACCGGAAGCAGAAGTCTGTCTGGAGATTTCCGAGGTCTCCGCAGCTAAGGACAAACAAGAAATTGTGGAGCTCATAATGAAGTACGTCGTAGAAGTGAATCGCATGATTGATATCAACTTTTGCAAACCTAAAGAAGCAATTATTGCTGCTCGAGCCCGAGAAGAAACTTAGCCGAGCCCTTTAAAAGGTAAGTGAGCTTGGTCTTTGTCCACTCACAAACTGTGCTAGGCATAGTCATGCTAGGGTCAAAACTAATACTAAAAAATCTGATAATCGCTGCTAGCGATGATGATTTCGTTAAATCGTCTAAAAAGCACACCGCAGAAATTAATGTTGTAAATAATGAAGCTGTAAATCCTCTAAATTTAACCTCAATCCTGAAGAGACTGTTGCAGGTGCCGCTCATGAAAATTCGCGAGAACCCAAGTTACCATCCATCATGGTGAAGTTTTCAGACAAACCTAAGAACAAAATAACTGATATCAGCATGAAATTTAATGAAGTAAAAATTAAGCTCACCGGAAAGCACCTCAAAATCTTTCCTTTAAAATCGGACCAATATAGAGATATTACTAGTTATCTCAGCAAATGTAAAATGGAGTATTTTATCATTACTCCGAAAAACTTGAGGCCGCTCAAAGCCGTTTTGAAAGGTCTACCAGTAACTTACTCCATTGAGGAAATTTCTACTGGTCTCAAAGAACTTGGTCTGAAAATCGATCAAGTCAGACAGCTAAATCTACAAAGATCAAGAGCTAAATCTTCCAGATCATCGAGACGACCCCCTAGCGATAAATCAGCTAATATACCAACGCTCGAAGTAACGGACGAATTCATATATGCACACCTAAACGAAATGATCGAAATCATAGACTTAAAGTCTAAACTAATCGCCGATTGGTTCAGACCGACAGAATGCCTAACTAACACAGAACTTTGCCAACAATATGATCAATCATATGCACAATACCAAGAACAATTGGACTTAAAATGCAAAAACCTAGGGATCTCACACAACGAGGTACCCGCTACCATCATTGATCTAAAAGACAGGATTGAATACCTGCATGTTGCGAAACAAATGGCGGCCACTGCTCCCAATGCCGAGCAACAACAACAAACTCCACCTGCTCCACCCAAAAGGAGCACCGAAAAAAGGCCACTAGATGCCGATGGGTTCAGACTCCCAGCAAAACACCTCACGAGGAGAATAACCTCAACTGCACCATATACAGTAAAGCCCGCAGGTAGTAAAACACCTTCTACTAACCCTCTATCTAACACTAACCCCGATGCAACTGACGATACCACTGAGCAGCCTCGCAAACCGAGAGTTCCTCCATTCTTTGTCTGACCAAGCGCGGATTGGATCCTAAACCAGGGTCTCCTAAAACGCGTGGCTCCCTCTCTAAAAATCGTACAATCCAGGGACAATTTCTTGAAATTGACCGTGGACTCGGAACAGGAGCATATCCGCTTGAAGTCAGCTCTCGTTCAAGTGTTTTAACTTGAAGCAAGATAGACCGGTGAAGGTGGTCATCAGAGGACTGCCTTCATGCACTAAACACGAGCCCATCATGGAGGCCATAAAGGCCCGTGGGTTCAACATAGTTAAATTCTCCCAACTTACGAAATCTCATTCAAAACAACCAATGCCTCGCTTCTACATTCAAGTAACCAATTGCTTGAACGTAGAAGAAATCTACAACATCACAGAACTATTCGGAGTTCGAGTATCAATTGAAAGATACAGGGGGAAAAATTCCCCCCACCCCATGTTTTCGTTGCCAGGGTTTCTGGCACAGCAGCAAAGCTTGCCATCTCCCACAGAAATGTGTCAGGTGCGCAGGCAACCATGCAGTAAAAGACTGCAACCCAGACCTTGAATTGGAGCAACTCAGGTGCGCAAACTGCGACGGCAATCATGCGGCGAACTGGCGCCAATGCCCACGTTTCCCGAAAATGAAACAAAACCCACAATTAAGCCTGCCTACTAATCAGGCCCCTAAAAATCTGTGTCAAAAGCTCATTCCAAAACCCGGCAATATTGCCAAACCCAGGACTCAGTTGCATCAAAACCTAAGTCAAAGAGCTACTTCGTACGCGGATAAGCTAGTAAACAAACCCAGCCAGTGTTGTCGCAGCAACCTCTACTCCAATGGGAGAACGCAACACCAATAACTCCGCCTTCTCATCCTCAGCGCTCGAGCTTTTCAAAACGCTGTCGGTATTCGCGCACGACGAAACCCTTAAGTTTCCAATCCTTCTAAAAGGAATCCGATCTGCTCTGCCTATTCCCTGTACCATCGATAATGATGAAGAGAAAGCTATAACAATCTTCGAGCATTACTGCGCTCACTATAATAATCATCAAATTAAATATTAACAATAGAAATAAGAATCTGATATCTCTCATATTTGGTTTCTGGAATGCCAGTGGTCTAAACCAAAGGCTCGAGGAAGTCCAAGAGTTTATTTCTGATCAAAACTTAAGATATTTTCATGATCCAAGAAACTTTTTTAAGACCAGGGATAAATCCGGGAATCCCGAATTACACCCTATATAGAAACGACAGACTCAATACTACTACCTACAAAACATATGGGGGTACTTGTATTTACATTAAGAACAGTCTGGTCCATCACCAAAAGCCAAGTCTAGAGCTTCAATCCATCGAACTCCATTTAGAGAACAGCCCACCGATCACTTTTGCCTCTATCTACATAAAACCACAATTTCACTCAACCTCCTGTTTAAAGAAATTAATTGAGGCGAACAAAAACACCATCCTCGCAGGAGACTTTAACGCTTCTCACTCATCCTGGAACAACACAAAAAACACCATGCGTAATTACATCAACGCAATCACCGCCTCGGAGACATTTCAATTTATCCACTACCTAAAACTTAAAAAAGCTCCGGGCGAAGACAACATAAACAATGCCATGATCAAGCATCTTCAATTTAAATTTATCATATGGCTAAATATCATTTTAAATCACTTTCTCAGTTTCTCTCATTTCCCTAGCTGCTGGAAGACAGCCACAATAACACCAATACACAAAAGTGGTACAGATATAAATCGACCACAAAATTATAGACCAATCTCTTTACTTAGCAGCATCAGTAAAATCTACGAACACGCCATTTTATTACGTATTAATAATTTCTGCACACACAACATTATCATTCCTGAGCAATTCGGCTTCAGGAAATCACTCAGCACCACTCACCAACTTTTCAGAGTTTCTGAACACATTCACGATGGATTTTCCAAGAAAATTAATACTGGTATACTTTTCTTAGACATCGCGAAAGCGTTCGACAAGATTTGCCATACCGGATTAATTTTCAAACTCATGCAACTCGATTTTTCAACACCTATTGCACTCTTAATCAACTCTTTTCTTTCACACCGGAACTTCAGGGTAAAGGTAAACAACCAAACATCAACACCACGAGCAATCGCCAGCGATCTCCCGCAGGGTTCTCTACTATCACCATTGCTCTTCAATCTTTATGTAAATGACTTCCCCCGCACGACCAATACTCACATGGCCATGTACGCGGATGATACCGCCATTATTACCCGAAATAAAGACAAGCTTGAAGTCATATGCAACCTGCAAAATTACATAGGACACTTGGAGACATGGCTCTCACGCTGGAAAGTGAAGGTAAATGCCTCCAAGTGTGCCTGTCTAATTTTCTCTCGCCAACTACGACGATCAAATCCACCACAACTCAAGATTTTCAACGAACCAGTACCGTTCGTTAATGAATACAAGTACTTTGGGGTCACTCTAGAATCAAAACTAAATTTTACTTCTCACATCCAAGATACTATCAGAAGGGCTACTATTGTCAGCCACCAAATCAACCCACTGATCAATTTCAAAAGTAAATTATCTATCAGAAGTAAACTCACGCTCTATACTTCCATCCTCATGCCCATAATAACATATGCGGCTCCTGTTTTTATTTCCTCACCCGTTACCACTTTGCGGAAATTGCAGATTTTCCAAAATCAACAATTGCTCAAAATCACAAACGCTCCGTTCCATCTCAGGAGAGAATTTCTCCACAATAATTTTAAGCTAGAATCTATCCTGGACTACTCTAAACGAATCGCTACTAATTTCCTGGACAAAACCAATAGCTCTAGCAAATCCGCTCATCCAAAATTTACCCATCTACGACTACAAACACCCGAAAGCAAAGAAAAGGCTCCGTGCCATTAATAACGCTATGTTTATCTCTTTTCCAATACCGAAAAGAATTAACTTCGACACAGGATAGTTCTTTACTATTTTCAAAATTTAGTTCCGCTTATTTTTACATTACACCTCACTTCATTTGTTTACAAACTCTAGTACCTACTTTTCCAACAGATGGCGCTACGCGACCTCCGAACTACACCACTCTTAATCACGCCTCTTTTTTCTCACCGAGTTCTACCTGCCAATAGAAAGAGAGCCTTCACCTTGCTCACGAGTACATCGCTCAGCGTACTCTGCCTCCTCTCATTCGAGCTTTAACTGTTCACGCCGAGACTACCCGTCCTTTAGCATCTCTTTGACTCACCCCCTTCTTCTAACCCTTTTCCTCCTTACTGAGTTTTTAGAAGAGACTAGTATACACTAGTCCTCCGTAAATTCTTTTACATCGAGCAAAGGATTTAATTTTAACTTGATCTATACTTTACTTTTATTCATGATTTAATTTAAATTTTTATTTATTTTATCTAAAGCCCTGAGCTATGGCTCTAACCCTTTTGCTCCATTTTTAAATTTAACTTCTAGCTCTTTATTTTATTTTAAGCAACTACCTTTTTTGAAATTTTAAAATACTTCTAAGCAACAGGAGATATAGGGTCACTCATTCCCTAGGTACTCCTACAAAAATACGACCTTTGCCAGGAGATCAATCATCAAAGCTGTCACTGAAAGAAGACACCAGAAATCTACCAACAATGCCCAGACTGCAACAAACAAGGACACTGGCACAAAGTCAAAGCAACCGATCAAGCGTAAAAGTACGCCAGATCCACAGTTGGACAATACTAGAGCCAGACGCTCAGCCGACACAGATGGATATATCGCCCGAGACAACCACCACATGCCACCTCCGCCAGATCGTAAGTTAGATTCTAATACTTACTCTTTCTCTCTTCTAACTAACACGGTTAACTCGGAAATAGCTGACGATACGGATCCGCCAGAGAAACCTCATAGGGGTCAAAGGATCCCCCTTTTTTGTAAAATGCACCAAAGACTGGGGAAGTATTCTCCCACAGCTCAAAACACAATTTCTCCCAGTTTAAGATCTGTCCTCAAGAGGAAACTTTTAAAAAATTACTGTCGCGACAGAAGTTGAGCACGTCATAATGAAAAACAAGTTAGTTCATTTGGGATTTGAATTTAAGTGCTTCAACCTAAAACAGGATAAACCAGTTAAAGTTATAAGGGGACTCCCAGCTTGTACCACCAAGGAGGATATCAACTTTGCCCTATCACACCACGGATTCAAAATCCTAGTTGTTAACCAACTTCTAAAGGGTAACAAATGGCCAATGCCACTTTTCTATATCCAAATTGCAAACACAACTCTTCTCGGCACCCGCGTCAGTATCGAAAGATACAAGTGGCGAAACAGAATCCCCCGATGTTATGGATGTCAAGGGTTCTTTAGAAGGTTATGGTAGAAAACCAACCTCTATGCTGCTCAATGAAGCAAATGGAGAAATTGGCGGGAAGGACATCAATATGACGGAGTCCACACCTCTATCTCCAGAAAACAGTCTCCCCGAGACTACCTTGAACTTGCTCTCTCTGAAACCTACCAGACCAGCCTCGCCTTCGAGCTACATAGTCACTGACGACTTTATCTTCGAAAATAAACAAATTATGGACCATATCAACAACTGAAGTATTTTGAAATCCAACTTCAGATCAATCCTGATCCCGACAAAACTGCGAACATCCAAGCAGGCCTTCTCACAGCCTCGCAAAAAATCGATGCGGCCATCGCACAACTTGGAGTGCCCCTTGCTAAGCTCCCATCAACACCGGAGGAGACTTCAAGGATCATAAAAGCGGTCACTGAAAGACGGGTCCAAACTTCTAACAACATTCCCCAGCCTGCAACAGCAGCAGCAGCCAAAGACACTGGCACAAAGCTAAAACAACCTACCAAGCGTAAAAGTTCATCAGCCACGCAAGTGGACAATACTAGAGCCAGACGCTCTACCTACATAGATGGGTTTACCGCCCCTCCACGTCACCTGATCACCAGAGGCTCCCACTACATTTCCACTCCTACAGATAGTAAGTTAGATTCAACTACTAACTCTTTCTCCTCTCTCACTAACATGACTAATTCAGAAATGGCTGACTTTGCAGATCCGCCAGAGCAACCCCCTAGGCGTCAAAGGATTCCCCTCTTTTTTATCAAGTGCACTAAAGACTGGGGTAGCATTCTCCCACCCTAAGCTCTGTCCTCTCTAGAGGTAACTTTTTGAAAATTACTGTCGCGAGTGAGGTTGAACATGTTAGAATGAAAAACAAACACGTTCATTTGGGACTCGAATTTAAATGTTTCAACCTAAAATAAGACAGACCAGTTAAAGTCATGATAAGGGGACTCCCAAAGAGGATATAAACTTTGCTTTATCACACCTCGGATTCAAAATTCTTGCAGTTAATCAACTCCTTAAGGGTAATAAATGGTCAATGCCCCTGTTTTATATCTAAATCGCGAACATCCTGGAAACCAAGAATATTTACAACCTCACCACTCTTCTCGGCATCCGCAGTAGTATCGAAAGATACAAGTCAGAAGATCAGAAGTCAAAATCTACATATCCAATGTTGCTAAATCTCCCGTATTATGATCCGACCACGCGCCATGCGAAAAAACGCCCGCGTTCTATTTACTTTCAAGACTTCAGTTCATTCCCCGTGGCTAAAAGAATACACTTTGACCCGGGATGAAAAAGCTCTGTGCCAGACATTTAACTCTCTCGTTTTGATGCGAACTTCATTCTCCCTTTTTCAAAAAGAAGATCAATTTTTCTCCGGAGTTCATTTGATAGCTTCGGAATCGTTCTATTTTTTGTCAAGGTCGCTCTAACGCTGAACTTCGAAATGAATTAGTTTTGGTTTGTTTGTAACTCTGCCCTCCCCTCTCGTTTTCTCTTCAGCAAGCCAGAAGATTTCGTGGCTTCGTAGCGGTTATTCTTTTAACTCTTTTTAATTGCCTCAGTTTTTATTTTTAAATACTTTTGTGAACTATTATTTTAAATTTTGTATTTACTAACCTTTTAACACCTGTAAATTCTCTCCGAGCATGGGCTCGTTTAATATTCTTTATTCTTCTTCGTGCTAACGATAATTTACCACCATCAGAAATTATCAATGAAATAAGAAATCTGCTGATTGAGAAAAGATGCTCTCGCTTGAGTTTAAATTCTGGCCTTAGATCGTATGGTGATAACTTTTTGAGAAGACTTGAACTTAACGTTACAAAACTTCCCGACAAATAGCCCTGCTGCCTTAGATAATTCTTCTCTTGAAACAATTTCTTTCCTCACGTATGCAGAAACTTAAAAAAAAAACCTACAGTACTCCTGTACCTTTCTCAGTCTACTGCAGATTCATTATGCACTGAAAAAGAGCCATAACAGAGAAATGTTGAAGAAATATTTTAATCCTCCGAAAGAAAAAAAATTAAAATTAATTCAATCGGAAATTCACGCAACAATGGCCACGCCGTAAATTGCGCAGACGAAAAAGACGTAGAAAAACTTTTGAATTCAATATGTAATTCAGAATTACTCAAAGAAAAGATTAGGCATCATAAGCCCCATCAAAGATCACCCATATTAATTATTTACAATATTTCTAAGCAATTTCCGGATCTTGAACTCCAGGAGGCCCTAGAAATCACAATAGGGTACAACAAGCCTTCTTTCAAAATCAAAGAAAACAAAAACAAAATTGCAAGCACCGCATGGTAGAAATTTTTCCAGTGGCTTTCAAAACTGATAAAAGAAGGCAAAATAGTTGTTAACTGGCAGATACACAACAACAGAGAATTTTATAACTTTCGAACATGTTACAACTGTCAGAATTACGGCCATTGACAACATCAGTGCCGAAACAAAAGCCTATACTACGCTTTTTGCTCTTCTAAACATTTCTCACATAATAATGCCATGATTCTAATGACAAATATATTACAAACTTCTACCCTAGGCATTCAGCTGGCGATACAAACAGTCATTGATTCATAAAAGAAATCAAAGCATACAAAAGGTCAATAATCTATTAAAAGACTTGTAGTTTTATTATTATTATTTATGTAGATATATGTAATACAACTGATCCATTTACAAATTTTCCTCAATGGACACTTCAAGATCTTAATTTCATTAACTTAAACATTGTGCAAAACAACCTGAGAAAAGCCAAAGCAAATACCATTTTATTAAATCAACTTGTTCAAAAATTTAATTCACGTCCAAGAACCTTATGTCAAAAATAACAGAATTGAAGCAATACCCAGGACTTAGAAAAGTTGGTTATCACAAAATGGAAAAGCAGACATTGTCGCTCTCCCAAATGCTCAATTGCCGATTATGCTGGGATATGATAGGTAGGAGTATAGTGGCAATTAAAATTTCTGATAACAATCAACCTCTTACTATAATTTCAGGATACTGTTCAGTTTCAGGATAATCTCCAAACGACTTTAAATGAGATTAACAACTTCACTTCGATCGAACATGAGAAAATATTATTTGGGGCTATAATTCAGAAGACGCAAGAGGTTTGTTAATTGAGGAGTTCTTAATATCAAATAATGTCCATTTAGTAAACAACTTCCGATCAGAACTTTAACAAGATGAGAGCCAACTTTTGTGCATCGCAATAGTAAGGCATGGCCAGATCTTACTCTCGTCTCAGCAGTAGTGTTGGCCTCCAGATGTGACTAGGAAGTTCTAGAGGAAGAAATTCTCAGTGATCACAAATACATAATGACAACTATATATTCTGAAAGGAAAACTATTACATTAAAAGATCCAAGATGAATCAACTGCAATGAACTAGGACATACCGCGGCTTGGAAAGGATGTAGCAAATAAAAAACACTAATGAAAATTCTACTCGAACCCAAGCCAGCCAGGATTTCTTGAATTTGGTTTTTTCTGTATAGAGAAGTAATCATATGAAGTGATATGTATATGCGTTAGTATAAAAATGATTAGTAATGATTATTAATTTTAAATGTATTCATTTTCTTATCTATATTAATGATATGAATTTAGTGAATTTTATTTATTGTAAAAAGTTGAATTTTCATTCTGTGAATATTAAATTAAGAATTTAGAAGTCATTGTTAGGAGTGTCGATAACTATATAGTGAGATTTTGAGTATATTTTCTTTTATAAGATAAAAAATGAGTCTTGCGATAACAAAGAGAAAACGTGCCATGGCGCGTAGTAGTTTCACCAGAACAGCTAATGTTCTAAAAGAGGAACTAAATAAAGTTGAGCCGGATAAATCCGTTTTAGAAGATAAATTCATTAAATTACAAATTGTAAATGAGTTAAAAGAGTTATGATTCGGTAATATTAGATTTAATGATTGCAACTGAGGTCACGGATGATGATTTAAATAACGAAGTATTAAGTTGCAAGGAATATTTGGATGAATTTATTAGTTTAAGTCATCGAATAAAGGAAAAAATGGATAATCCGGACTTAAATATTAGTATGAGATCAAAAACTGATAGCAGTATAAGTGCGTGCAATGATAAACGCTATAAATTGCCTAAAATTCAATTTAAAAAGTTTGATGGGCACCTATTGAGTTATCTTTCGTTCTGGGGTCAGTTTAAAAAGATTCACGAGCACAAGAATCTGGGTGATGTAGATAAATTTCATTATTTAGCACAGTCAATGTTACCAGGGACTCGAGCTTATGAGCTAATTGAGAGCTATCCGTTGACTTTGGAAAACTATCCGAAGGTCATTTCTGCATTTACGGAGCGTTTTGGTAATCTTAACAGATATATGTGAGAGAATTGTTAAAATTAATTTTACAAAACGTAAGCTCACAAGGTAAAGATAAATTACCCTAATGGCATTATTTGACAAAATCGAGTCCCATATTAGAGCTCTTGAGTCTTTAGGAGTAAATTAAAACTCCAATGCTGCCTGGTTATATCCCATGGTGGAATCATGTTTATCCGTTGAGTTGATTAGGGTATGGCAGAGAAGTGTACTATTTAATGCTAAGGGTCCACGTCTCTCAAATCTCTTAGAATTTTTGAGAAAAGAAATTGAAGGAGAACAGAGAGTAAAACTCGCCAGGTCAGGGTTTGACATCTCTCCTTTCTCGCGTGAAGAGCAAATTAAAAAACCTTTCATGAGCGCTGCCAGTTTGGTAGCAACCAAGGAAATAAATTGCGTTTTCTGCGGAAAAAGTCATGAGAGTAAAGAATGTTTTTTTAGCTCGGTCTTGGACCCCATTGAGGAAGGAGAGAGAGAACGAGCTATCTGCGACAGTGCGTGACGCTGGTACATATATTTTTTTGCTGCGAGAATGGTTACATGGAGAATCTAAGTCCATCTTTATATTTGCTGCGAGCCCCTTCTGAGATCGGTATTCGACGCTACTGGTAAATCACTGCCTACACACACATGGAAATATTTCGTTTGAGGTATGCGTAATTATTTCTCTATAAACATTTTTTATTTATTCTGTTTTAAGTGCCAATGTAAAAATCCTAAATTTAAGTGTAATTGTATATATTAGTATTCATTAAAAGTAAAATAGTTGTTTGTTTTAGTATTAATTTTCGTATTTATTTTAATTGCTTTTTATTAATGTTAATTTATTTGGCCGTCCTACGAGTATACGTAGACTAACGGCATCATTTCTATGTCGGTTCTAACATAGAAAAGTGGCTTCTACCTGAACCATCTATGAATAATTATGTCTAATCTCCATAGCTAAATATGACATAACGTTACTTACCAACAAAAAACGTCCGCCACCTCTCTGAACATACGGAATAAATAAATATTTTATTTAGCACTCTATATGTTGATTTTATTCCTCCTATTTTATTTTTTATTTTTATTTCACTTCATTTACTGAGCAAGCCATTTCTCTTATCATTTACCTCCAAAGGAACCGTCAAAATAGAGGTATATGGAGGCTAACGCTACCAAAATGCCTTAATAATGTCAAACTGTCGGTCTGTGTGATTGTAGTCGGAAAAGAAAAAGATCGTTTTGCTTTCCTCACCATGTTTGGAATAGAAAATCCTTTTTTCCAAGGTCCTCGCGCGGAACCTGCTCCAGCTAGGAACGTCCGAGTTGAAAAATCTCGGAAGTGCTTTGAGTTTTGTAAAGCATTTTGGGAATGTAGCAAAATGGAAGCGATCCTGCAAACTGCCTTTGCAATATTGCATTTGTGTGCCTTCGTGGGTCTCTCGTTTTACAACGCCCGTGTTTACAGAGATGCGTATGGGAAAGTTGAAGGATCGACTTCTATTTCCATCGCTACGTATGTTATTCTTGGAGTTGGCCTATCTACTTCACTCACGGTACGCTTGTGTAGAGCGAGAGGAGTGTACCAATGCCGAATTCAACGAAGATCGAGAGGTCTAACCCGGCACCAAAGCATAAGACGTCGAAACGTCGGCGTGGAAATGTATAACAGAAAACCGGGCCCTACACAATGTTTTCAAAACGTCCGCGCACCTCTCTAAACATACTAAATAAATAAATATTTTATTCCCCCTATTTTATTTTCGTTCTTACTGAGCAGCCTTATCATTTACCTCCAAAGGAACCATCAAGATAGAGGTATATGGAGGCTACCGCTGCCAAAACACCTCAATAATATTAAACTGTCTAAAAATCATAGATTTGAAATCTAAACTAACTGCTGACTGGTTCCGCCCAATCGAGTGCATGAACAATCATGACCTAGCTTAAAAATACGATCAAATATATGAGAACAATATGAAAGAAATGAATGCGCGCTGTGCAAATCTAAGGATATCGCATAATGATGTATCAATGACAATTAACGATCTAAAAGAAAGAGTAGAATATCTCCACATGGCCAAGCAAGCCAACACCACTCCTGCTCCCAATAGACAACATCAGCAAACCACCGTTCCACCCAGTAAGGGAAACGAAAAAAGACCGCTAGATTCTGAAGGCTTCAGGCAAAATCAAGAATTAAGGACATCCAAATTTTGGAGAATAAGGTCTTGCGCATGGCAGTTGATGCATCATGGTATATGCGAAATAATGACATTTTGGCTGCTTTGGACATTATTACCGTTAAAAATTTTATTCACAAATTAGCCACAAGTTTTTATAACACTCCAAATCCTTTAGTTAAAAGATTACTTGATTAAGACATAACGCTACCTACCAACAATAAATGTCCGCGCACCTCTCTGAACACACTAAATAAATAAAACTTTTATTCAGTTCTCTCTATGTTTATTTTATTCTATATCTTATTTTTTTCTTTTTCATTTCATTTACTGAGCAAGCCATTTCTCTTATCATTTACCTCCAAAGGAACCATCAAGATGTATATGGAGGCTAACGCTGCCAAAATGCCTCAATAATGTCAAACTGTCTGTCTGATGACAGGTCAGAGGAACCACCGCCAATGCCATTCCCAAGGCTACCTCTCCTTTGCCGTCAGGTAGTAAAAATACTAATATTTCTACTAATATTTCCAATAACATAGATATGACTGACGAGCAATCAGTACAGTCTCACAAACTAAGGATCCCGCCGTTCTTCGTTAGGCTTAATGCCAATTGGATTATCAATCAGGGCATCTTAAAACGTGCCGCGCCCTCAATGAAACAGTCCAGTCCAGGAACAACTTCCTTAAGTTGACACTGGACTCCGAGGTAGATCACATGCACTTGAAATTGGACTCCGTTGATATAAAGGCCTAATTCAAGTGCTTTAATTTGAAAAAAGATCGACCGGTGAAGGTAGTCATCAGAGGGCTACCTTGCCGCACCAAACACGAACCCATTATGGAGTTATAAAGGCCCATTGGTTTACTGTAAATAAATTTTCACAGCTCACAAAATTTGGATCCAAACAACCCATGCCTCTTTTCTACATTCAAGCTGTTAGCCACTTGAATGTAGAGGAAATATATGGGATCACCGAGATGTTCGGGACCCGAATCTCAATTGAAAAATATAGGGGGAGGAATCCCCCTATTGTTTTCGTAGCCAGGGCTTCTGGCACAGTAGCGAGGCCTGCCATCTCCAGCAACTCTCCGATCTTAGCCCTGCGGCCACGCGTTTGGCTCTTGAACTTTCTGACCAATGAGAAGCGCCCACAGGGGATTGAAAGACCAGCTGCTACTCTTACTCTCTTTAACCCTTTACCTACTTTCTAGAGTATTAAGTATCGGACTAGATTCTTAAAATCTAGTCTCTTAATTTCTCAACATTGAGCAAAGGACTTAAATTTTTTTAATTATTTATCATTGTTTTATACTCTTTAATCCATTATGTAGAAATATATATAATTCTCCTGAGCTATTGGCTCATTCTTAATTATATCAAATAATAACATTAAATTTCCTGATTTTATTTCCTTTAAGCAATCACCATTAAGTAATTTTATTAAAGTAACCGGAGGTACAGGGAATTTCAGATTCCCAGAAACTCCTTAATTAACACAACTTTTGTCTTTGCCAGATGTCACTTCCCGCATCCAATCAATGCAAGTTGGTGATGATGATCCAATAAATGGAAAACAACTCCTTAAGGACCTCAACCCTCTAACAAATGAAGTAGTGACCGGCAGAGTTATAGGAAATAAACTCAAGATTTTCCTTCCATCTGCTGAAGCTCACCGTGCTATCCGCCATGAAATTTCTGATGAGAGGAAACTCAAATCCCATACTTATCTTCTCTCTCAAGAAAAACAATTGAAAATGATTATACGTGGTTTACCGAATTATTTTCCAACTAAGGAAATTGAAGAATTACTAATGAGCGAAGGATTTGAATCAGAATTCATAACTCAACTGCGCCATCGTTCCGGAAAAGGAAACATACCGCTATTCTTAGCCTTTTACCAAAGTCAGAAAAATCAAAATCGATCTTTTTAATGGAATCTCTTTCGTACTTCAGAATTAAAGTGGAACCTCTGTGGAAAAAGGCAGGTCCTACTCAGTGTTTTAACCATCAACAATTCTTCCACCACTCAAAATTCTGCTCCAGGGACCCTGTGTGCGTCGAGTGCGCTGGACCTCATAAGACTAAGGATTGCCCAAGCCCAAAGAGGCATCTTCTTGCTGTGCTCATTGCAGATGCAATCATACTTCTTGGCCCCCGCTCCCCAGCATGCTTTGTCCCAAGATCAACTATTGAGCAAAAAGAATGAAACCAATAAAGGCAAACAAACTATTAATACCAGCTGTAACATCACTTCAAAAAGTTGTTTTCACAACTTCAGTGAGGATAGACAAATCTCCATCAAATCAAGTTCAACCCCAAATTACAGGTCTTTCCATCCCATCCTCCATTATTCAAGAAAATCTTACCGCTCAAATTCTGCTATCTCTTGTTAAAGAGGTCTATGTTATCACTTCAAACATAGCTTCCTTGTTAGCGCCTCTTCAATCCCAGTTACCACAATCTCCCAACATTCAATAACTCGACTAACCTTAATTCGATCAACTGCATAAGCTGGAATGCGATGGAATTAGAGAGAAAATAAATGAATTCGAAGAGTTTATACAGCTTCATAATCCTCATATTGCGATTCAGGAGACCCACCTACGACCTGCTATCTGCATTAGCAGGAATATTCATCATTGCGAAATAAAAATCCAATCTTCTACATTTGAAAACTTAACAATTGTTATCATCAATAGGTGTGGTCCCAATAGCTAGAATCTTAACATCGGAATTGAACAAATTCTTCAACTGAAACCACAAAGAATTCTCTTAGGAGATTTCAACTCCAAGCACTCAATCTGGAATACGGGACGGTGCAACACCAGTGGCACCTTACTGTACTCCTAATCGAATCTCAATAGTTTAATTATTACAGCTCCAGCGTATCCAACTTGTTTCCAAACAAATTCAACTCTGAATATTGCTATTACCAAGAATTTCAATTCTGGGATTGCAAATTCTATCGATGATCTTTCAAGCGACCATAATCCAGTAATCTACTCTTTCAAGAATAACTCTGTTTTACCATCACAATTCCGAAACCTAACCACTACCAACTGGACCAAATTTCAAGATATATCCTCAAGCATTCTCGGAAATCCTAAAATAAACAACTCTCGTGACATCGATATAGCATTTAATTTATTAACTCAGCGATTTCATCTTCAATCAACCTCTCTTGCAATACTAGGTAAGTGAAAACTGCTCACCATAAGCTCCCAATGGAAATTAGAGACCTCATCAACATCAATAGCAAAAGAAAAAGATGGCAAGAAACTAGATAAAAAAATAATCTAAACATTCTGCAAAATAAAATAAAATTTCTGAACTTAAGAACTCCAGATGGAACGAATTCGTTAAAGGCCTTAACCAAGAGGGCAACTCCCTCTATTATATTAACCACCACTTTACAAAAAAAGTTAAAATTCCACCCCTATTGGAAAACAATGATATGGTCTACACTCAGAGAAAAAGCGGATGTCTTCGCCGACAACTTGGAACTATAATTTTAAGAAAATTCTGAATCGTACGACATATCTTTGAGGTAGAAGACAACGTTGAAAACTTCATCTCCAACATCTCGTATTCATCAACTCCACCTCTCATTCGCACTAATGATGTCACGACTATCATAAAAAACATAAAGGAAATCATCTGGTCCATATCATACCGAATAAAGCTATACAATGACTCCCTCTCCAAGCTATCACATTTCTCACTAAAATCTTCAACAAATGTATTATCAATCATCACTTCCCGGACTCAGGGAAGCATGCAACAATAAAGATGATACCTAAACCAGGTCAAGATCATAAATTTCCATAGAACTTTCGACCCATCAGTCTCCTTAGTTGTGTTGCGAAGATTTTTGAAAAAATTACCCAGAAATGAATTTCCAGCCACTGTATTGATAGAACATCTTTCCAGCGGAACAATTTGGGTTCCGTTCCCATCATTCAAAGGTTCATCAACTTTTAAGAGTGACTAACATTGTAATGGAAAGTATGAATAATAAAAACATCTGGCGATGTTTTACTTGATCTTTCAATAGCTTTTGATCGAGGCACCGTGACCTCGTCTACAAAATGATTCAGTTTTAATTCCAACATCATCGTATCCATATAATCTACAACTTTCTCCAAAATATAATATCCAGAGTCAATATCGATGGAGATCTTCTCTCATATTGGTCAAATTACCTCCCAAGGTAGCTTACTCAGTCCTATCATAAAAAACTCAATATTAGGAAATCATCTGGTCTAGATATCATACCGAATAAAGCTTTACAATGACTCCCTCTGCAAGCTATTACATTTCTCACTAAAATCTTCAACAAATGTATTAACAATCATCACTGCATAAAGCATGCATAAGTCGAATCTTTACATTCGACTTTCCGCAAGTTCAAAATATGAACACTTGTCCCTTCGCTGATGAATCAGCAGCCCTGGTTGAGGGGACTCCCATCATATTCGTGACAATAACTATTCATTTCACAATAAAATCATCCGGACCAATCGTAATACAATAGTTGTGAGAGGTACATATAGGAATCCCTGATAAGTGGAAAAATATGATTCATTAAGATGTTATGAATGTGGGGATACTGGACATTTAAGATCCTGTTGTCCTGAACGAAAACAGTTCAATATTTTAGAAGAGAGTTAATGGAAATCAGGAAACGGCAAATATTTACGTCACTCAAATCTTCTGCAATGTTTACAGAAGGATTTAAAACAAAAGAAATAATAGAACTGTAGTCGCACTTGTCGATACAGATAATTCCATAAGCCCATTACGAGAAAATATGTGTATTAAGATGCCGACTTTTTTGATAAAAGAATGATTTTTGCAGGTTTGTTTTCAACAAGAAGTTACCATAGATGGAAATGATTTTATTTTGGCGTGGCATGTGTCGCCAACCTCATAATTACAATTTCAAGCAGATATAGAAACTGATATTTTAGGTCAGGCTACATTAAATATCGAATAATATAATCAATGATAATAAGTATCTGAATTAAATCGGGATGAGGAAATAGAACTGGATCACATCGGTGACACACTGGTAAAGAATAAACTTTCAGACATGCTCTCTTCGTATAAGCCAGAGAGAAATGAAATTGCCGATGTTTCTATGAGAATCGTTTTAAAAGATGACATACTTGTTTATCAACCAGCCCGTCGTCAGTTACTTCCGGAGAAACAAGAAGTTAATAAAAAGATTCGAGAATAAGCGATAATAAAGATATGAATTCTGAATATGAAGTCTTGTTGTACTAATGAAGAAAAAAGGTAAAATAACTAGGTAGTGCGTAGATTATAGGAAGTTAAATAGGAAACTCGTCAAAGATAGGTTCCCTTTATCTCTAATCGATAACGTTTTAGATAAGTTTATTCCGTTAGACATGAAAAATGGATTTTTCCATGTTGATGTAGATGAAGAGAGCTGTAAATTCACATCTTTCATCGTTCAAGACGGGCAATATGAATTAAGTATCTTTTGGTTTAAGTACCACCCCTACTAAGCCTACAAAGATACGTTTACAGAATTGTTAGGGACTTGATGGACAAGGGTATTGTGATTATTTATATGGATGACTTAATAACCCCATCTTTGGACGAAAGTCCAGATCCGAGTATTTTCATACAAGGAAGAACAACAGAGTTGCACACAGATGCAAACAAGTACGTTATGGAGCTGTATTACTACAAGAGGCGGAAGACGGAAAGTTACATCCAATCCATTACATGTCTAAGAAAACAAGTTTAGCCGAGAAGTACAGTAGTTATGTTAGAAGTAATTGCCGTGTCGGAGGCTTTGAAAAAATTCCGTATTTGTTGGGTAACAAATTTAAAATTGTCACCGATTACTAAACATTCCTGAAAACCATGAAAAGAGACCTTCTCAGCCGCATCGGGAGGCGGGCCTTACTATAGAAGGATTCGATTACGAAATAACGCATACACCAGGTGAGAGAATGAAACATGCAGATGCCTTAAGTAGACCACCTGACATGCCTTCGTCCTCCCAAGGAGCTGAAGGAGGCACTTTATCTGCTTCTGGGGCTCGACTTGTAGCTATTGACCACTGTGCTGCCAATTGTCTACAGGAAGCTGTACGGTTCATCAGCGCCATGCGGACCAGGTGTCTATCATCGCGAGCTGACGTCACATTTCGGGGTCCACTCCCGGATTTCCGAGTTGTCCGACACTCGTCCGTCCACTGCTTCCAAAGACGCATCACTATGCTGCTGTTATGCTGCACACGAGCGGCTACTGCACGATAAGACAATCCAGCTTCACGAAGGCCGATGATTCTCCCCCTTCAAACTCTGTAAGTTGTTCAAATCTCGCTCTTTTTCGTCGAAGAGGCATAAGTAACGATTGAGCTAACGTTTACCACTAGCAGATAACCATACACGCCTCGCTACAGCCGTCTATTTATTCGGATCCATCCGCCGTTCAGAGGGCGCTGCTCAGCATACGCATGCGCTAATTTGCATTTCCTGAAAATTTCAGCTCACTCGCGTAAGTCCTTCATGGTGTTGCAATTTTCACAAACATGAGTTTATTTAGGCATGCGCTGCAGTTCTTGTATATTTTGAGTTTAATAATGATTGTCTAACAGAAATTTCATTCGTGGATTTGTATCGCGTAGTTAAATATTTTACCCCAAAGAAAAATCTTTAATATGAGTAAGTGCGTCTTGCAGCATCAATTGTACATAATTGATACCTTAGCCTAAATAGGATGTATTACACTTATTCTCTTTCATTCGATGGTGGACCAAATATGTATATTTAGAAACGTATCGTAAATAAATGAATTATAATAAAAAAAATTATTCCGCAAAAATTATTAAATTTGATAAGGATTCAATATTTTATTTTTGCTGTAGCCAATCTAAAAATATCTTACAATTTTTTGCTTTTAATCTATAGTCAAGATTGAAACTTCTTCGAATGAGTTGGAAAGTTTTATAAAACTGACTATGAAATGATTACTTATTTTATATAATCGTGAACAAAAAATGCAATGTTTTAATTCGGCGAATAATAGAGCTAAAAAAATGTATCCAATTAAAATTTCCAACAAAAGATAGTATGAATGAACGGCCGGCAGATTATAGAGATATTGGTCAGAGGCAAGATAAATAAAAAAAAAAAAATTTGAAGAGAGAGATTAAGATTGCGTTATGTGTAAAGATTGAGTTATGCCGGCATCTCCTAGATCCACGATCGAATCTATGCCAACCCTAGGTTCTTCGATGAACGATGCATCATTG
>BPLQ01001392.1:0-50010 GCA_021605075.1 Caerostris darwini
ATTGGCAGACCTACCAAATATGCACAAATTTTCATAATAAATCGGTCGAGCCGTTTCGGAAGAGTTTGGCAACAAACACTGTGACACGGAAATTTTATATATTAGATATATACTTTTTTTATAAGTAAAAATGTAAAAGGTATATATGCATTTTTTTTTTTTATGAATTTATTTTTGCTTTGTTTTTCTAGTTGAAAATGAACCTATGGATTCTAATTTTTGGAAAGTGATGGAGCAACTGAGCAAGGTAAGAAAAAGATTAAATGTTTGTAATTGGTAGTAATTAAAATGTTTTTGGTTTTTTTTTATATAAAATGCAAAGTTTGTTTTTTGTAAGTTAATTGTTGAATGATTATGAATAATTTTCATTGTTCAGTTGTAATTACTGTAATTTGACCACCCGATCATGTAGAAAATTGGCAGACAGCGAATTGGACTGATTCAAAGTGGGGGAATATGTCATTTTAGTAGGAATTTTTTAATGATTACAATTTTTAGATTACGTAATATTAAAAAACAAACTAAATTTTAAAAATTCTACAATAACTATTATACTTTTTATTTTAAAAAGCACATTGGTATCACATGAATCTGCCTAGCACCTAACAAGTATTTGATTAGTCCATTTACACTTAAATCAGATGTTTACCGTTCCATGCAATCCTTAGTAGGACTATATTTGTTAGAAGCTAATGCATAAATAAATGTTTATGTTATAGGAGTAAGGAATAGTAATATGATATATAATTTTTTTTTTTTTTTTTTAGTTGCATTTAAAAAGAAATTCACTTAATTTGACTAGTTTAAAATCTTTTAATGAAATGAAAATTCTAAAATTACATATAGTTCACTATGTAGCACTTTTAAGAAAAATTATTTATATTTTTTAAAATTCTAAAATATTCCTTTGTGGATTTTTGTAAGGGACTTTAGATTTGTTCCCCTGAACATGAATGAAATTTACATAAAAGATGCTAAAAAGTATTTTTAAATAATTCGAGTTTTTATATTAAATGACTAACATAGTATTTTTATAATACTCCTTTTACATTTGTTTGACTTCTATGTGCAGAAATGTTTCGATGTATTTTTTTTTAATGTGATTTATTTCTTATGGTTATATAATAATTTATATATGAATATATTATTTCCCTACAAAGAATTTTTAAATGATCTGTTACACATGTTCTTCGACTTCAGTACAAGCCGAAAATTTTCAAATGAACAAATGTGTAGTTTTTAAGCTTAAATATTTTCTATGTCATTTTTAAGTTTAAAATATTCCTAGGGCATTGTTAATTGTTTTGTCTTCCCTTTTTGCATATATTATGTTTTAATAATATATGGTATCCCATAGCAAAATTTGAAAAGGATATATTATGAGTGTGGTGTATATTTATTACACGAGAACTAAATTTTTTTGATTTCCTGTTTTTTCTTTTAAATTAAAAAATAATAAGAAGAAAAATCTTGTGCCCCTTTACACTTAGTAAATGATAATTCAAACAGCTCTTAACTTTACTGAATTCGACAGAGATATTAACTTTTATAGATTTTCTGTCATTATTACAGGAAGTGACAAATAATTTGGATTAACTATGATCTACAATTTTTTTATCTGTTACTTTTCTTGCTTTTACATAATTTAAAATAATTTTATTGATTTGAAGGAAGAAAAAATAGTGCCAACTTAAAAAAAAAATAGAGAATTCTATAAAAAAATTTGTAATTCTTTAAAATCTGCATTTTAGTTTGGAAAGTAGTAATGTGTGTTTATGTGTTTACCACTTAGCCTGCCTCCTACTGACAAGCATCATAAACTATTGAAAATTGTCCAAGTTTCAACAAAAAATCTCATTTGAGGTTGGCTTTTGCTTGTTGACTCCTTTAAATTTTTCACACTTTTCTTTTGCCGTAGCTGCTGACAAGGTTGGCTTAACTTGCATTATGTACATACCAGTGACTTTCAATATTTTTAAAAGGTAAAAATGTGTATGAAGAAAAAAGCATTTAATGGTCGTTTTTTTCCCAAATAATTTAGGTTTAAATTAATTGAAGTCTATTGTTTTCTTAAAAACTTCTAATGGTGTTTTTAAATAGAGTTAGTAATTATTTCTTATTTTATGTGTTTTTCTTTAAAATAATGCTAATTCTGAAAGCACTTTTAACGTGGTGAAATAAAACATAGGAATGTTTTTGGAGATTCTTAAAACATTTTTGTAAATTCCTATAATTCAAAGCAAATTTTTTAATGTTTGTTGAAACTTTGTAAATGCTTTGAATATTTATGGTTATTGTTGTAATGTCCTTAGCTTTAAATGTGCATTGTTGTATTTGCGAAGTTTTACTGGTGGAATTTTAAATTTTTTTCTGATGATAGCATGTACAGTGACTTCTCTTTAATCAGCTTTCAATAGTTCATCACATTCTATAATCCAGCACCCATCGATCCTTTACATTTGTTTGGATTCAAGCATTTATTGACCTCATCTGTCATATGGTGACACATTGCTCCCATCATCAGATATTTATATCATCTGCATGGATTCAGAAATTGTATAAACAAATTAAATATGTACATATTTGAATCATTTAAATTTTTATCTAGAGTGCTTTTTCTTTTATATTTCCTTTAAAGTTTTAGTGCCAATCGATATTTTGGCCTGGCCCCCAAAAATGCCTGATTAAAGAGCATATACTGTATTACTATTCAAATTTCAGTTTTATCCTTATCTTTTATTAGGATTATACTCATCATGGGTGCCACTTGAGGAGATAAGTGCATCAGTTCCAATACAACCTGGAATTTATGAATTGAAAGTCGCTGCAGCAAAGAAATCAGCTTACATTGGTAGCTGTGAGAATCTGCGTCAAAAAGCTCACCCTTCATAAGCTAAAGCACAATTCAGGCCACAAGCATCTTGATAAGTTCATTGAGAGAAATTTATCCAGTATATTGGTGCGCTATGAGCCACTTGCAACTGCTGGCGGAGCTAAAAACAGAAAGAAGAAGAGCAGGAGTAAAGCATTTGTTACTTTCGTCTAAATCCTCTTCAATTGGCTCCAATTTTTTATTAATCATTCTGCTATGTTTTTTTATCATTTCAATTATAGATTTGTTGTGTGATTCTGTTGCTGCTTACAATAGTATAGTTTTATCCCATTCTAACCATGAGATTTTTTAGGATGTAATATATATGAAATTTAGCCATCCAACTTTTGTAATAACTGGTATTTTAAAATTGAAACTCATGCGAGATTCATCAATGTGCTAAATTTGGCCAATTTTCAAAAATGTACAAGGATGTGGATAAAATTATCTTTATAAAATATCATATACCATTATATGTGCATTTGTTCATGTATTTAATCATTGAACATTTAATACACAATAACTCCTTTTATTTTGTATAATATATTTTAATTGTTTAGTATTTAAAAACTTTGGTAACTTATAATTTGAATAATGTTTCCACTTTTGAAAAGTACATCACATCATTCAAGTTCAGTCTTAACCGTGTTTTATTCCTGAAAAATGTAAGAATCAAAAGTAAAATATCATAACTTTTAATGGGGTGTATTTTTTGTAAAAAAATACTAAGAACTAATACACTGTTTTTAAAAGCATTTTTACTATATAAACTAAGTGTTTTTGCCTCTATTTAAAGCAATAATTTTGTATTCTTATAGTACAAATAAAGTCTTGTGGTTTTACTTTTGGCTTGGAACTTATTTTTATGAACGGATTTTTTCAAAAATGTTATTCATTTCTTAAATTCTATGTATACTGTTTTAAATATCTCATTATTTAAAATATTAGCTAATAGATAAATGAGAATGATTAGTCATATAACTTAAAATTTTTAAGTTGTGGAGTGAAATTCATTCTTATTCAATATACTATAAACTGAATTATTCTTTGTATATAATTTTCTTTTTTGATATAATTGATTTATATTTAATTTTTATTTCTGAAAAGTTTTATAGATATTTTTGATGCATTTAACAGATACTATTTATATTTTCCCTGTACCATTGTATACATCAATCTTTAAACTAATTTTTGCTTTAAAATTATAAGTTATGAGAAGTTGCAGTGGTACCCGATATACACATATTCAATCTGTTCCAGATCGCCAGGCCATATAAATGAATATTTTCATATGAAATAGAAGGCAAATGATTAATCCACTCTCTTAGTTTTTTCTTGGACATATTTAATAACCTGTTCTAAAAGATATTGTGAGAAATTCATTGATTAAAATGCCCAAAATCAAACTACAGTAGAATCTAGAATCATAGTTTCCTACCTCCCATTCAGCAGCAGTCTAGGACAGGGTGGCCAACCCACAGCCGTGAGATAAATCACATTTTTATGTAGTTATTTTATAATGGCCAAAGTAGTGAAAACCAATGGATTAAGAAAAAATACATTATTTGTGCATCCATATATTCAAGGTACATCAAATATGTAAAATGAAAACTTACAGCTGCTTTTTTGAAGCCAGTTTGGGAGTGAAACAAATGCAACAAAAAAGGCACACATGGTGAAATAAATTTGCCCTATAATATCTCCAAATGGAATTGGTTGACATACCATTTGGTGCAATATAATTAAAGCACGTTTTCCGAACATCGGAATCAAAATAGATTTTGCTAACATTTACATCACAAAAATTTTCAATTTGAGGAAATCTGGCTCAAAGTTATTGGCGCTTTGGATTCAATTTATAACTCGATTTTGTCTTTTCACCCACGCACTACAAAATGGGAATTGATCGGACAAACAGGCTCAAACACTGCTGGCGCTAACCTGCAGCTTACCCATTATGATCTGCAAATGCCCAGATTGAGATGGATTTGCAAAGCTAACCCCAAAGAGTGGAAACAAATATCGCACTAGTAAAATAAATATTTTTTAATGATTTCATATATTTATATTTTATATATTTTTATAATTCATTTTTAGTATATATTTCATTTCAATGTGCATTTTGAAGCGTAAGCCCATTATTATGGTATTCATATTTTCTGCATATAGAAATGACTGTAAAACTTTGTTAATAATAGAAGTCATGTTTTTTCAATTTTCCTCCAAAAAAATTTTCTTTCATGTGGATTTACATTTGATATGGAGATATATAATTTTTATATGTGGCCCACGAGGTTAGGATGCATTTCCAAGGGGCCATAAGATCATTTGCGTTGGCCACCCCTGGTCTAGGATTTTTGTCTTGACTTTAATACATATTCAGAAGTGTTTGGAAATTTCATGCTAACCATTCAAGAAGAATCTTAATTACAATTTCTGAAAATGATAATTTCCACTATAAAAAAAAAATTTCTTAAAAGGTTCATGTGATGAATTCAATGATGCATGTGGAATTTACTACAATAGGATAAATTAAATTTTTGTAATGATATATAAAAACAATTACTTTTACAATTAAAGTTAGTACCATCAAGAAATTACATCTTTTATAAAACTTTTTATGTTTGATTCTGCATAATTTATCTCTCTAGGTATAAAAGTTATTTTATAAATAGGATAAAAGTTTTAGGTTTTTGCAGAAATATCAATAAATTTTTAATTTTTATATCTTTTTATTGAAAACATGACAGAAGTCGAACACAACTGTTTTAACTGTGTGGGCCATATTTGAAGATATGTCAGCAAAACACCAATAAAATGCAGAGAAAAAAACGATTAAGCATTTTTTTTCATGGGGGAGGACAACAATAATGTATAAGCATTGTTTTATGATTCCAGCTGTAATTTGGGTTAAAATTATATATTTTTTCCTTTTAAGTATAACAAATTTTCCTGTTTTGTTTTTAAAAATTCATGGGTACTAATTAGGTGAATTTCAACATTATTTTTCATTTTATCCTTATAATCGTGTTTTTCAGCTTAGCATTGCCAATTTTAACACAAAAATAATAACTTAAAAGAGATACATTGCACCAATTTTTTTTTTATCGAACTTTGGGTGCGCCGATACAAACAATATGGAATGCTCTTCCTCAGGCAGACATTCAAAATTTGTTTGACTCCATGTGCCACGTCGTGTAGCAGCACTTATTGCGGCGCATGGTGGCTACACAAAATACTGATTCCGATCTCTTGTTATTGTTTTTGCTTTGAACATTTAATCATTTATTTGTACCACTACCACTCAACTGTGTATTAAATTTCATTCAGTTATGAAGATTCCTTCATGGTGTTGCAATTTTCACAAACATGAGTTTATTTGAAGTTAACAGATATATTTACTGCTTATATGGCAAAGAGACTAATATCGGTTGCTTATCAAATATATCATTTTCAAAAAAATAATTTGATAAAAAAAAAATATATGTTTAATATTTCAAAATCACAATCAAGGCTGTTTGATTCTTCGTATCGAAGCATTATTTTTAAAAACACAAAATACCAAGCTATGATGACGCATGTGTAGTAGAAATCTTGCAAATTCAATTCAAGTTATTTCGTAATAAAATTGAATATTTTTCTTTATCAACATGATTTAAAGTACAATTTTTTCAAGATGTGGTAAAATGCTTCTTTCTGTAGATCCAAGCCGAATAATAATGAATCGTTCCATTGTTTAAGTAGTACAATTCATTGTTCAATAAATTAATAGTTTAAAAACTAAAAACACGCTTTTAGAGTTAATCAAAAGTAAAAAATAATCGTTAGCATAAGAATAAACTTTACTGACGAGAAAATGAATGTCACTGTTCTAAAAGCGTGAGGTGCTCGATATCAGTCGTTATAATTTTTCACTTAATTTCATTCCGAAATGCAGAGCTAGTTTAAAAATGTCACACACAAAGCACCAAACGCTTTTTAGAACAGTGACATTCATTTTTCTCGCCAGTAAATTTATTCTTATGTTAACGATATTTTAGTTTGATTAACACTAAAAACTTTCATTTATTTTTACTTTTAGTTTAAAAAAACTTTTAGAGTTAATCAAACTTTTTAAATGAATAGTTTAAAAAAACACACTTTTAGAGTTAAAAAAACTATTAATTTAATCGAACTATTAATTTTAGTTTGATTAACTCTCTAAAAGCGTGTTTTTAAACTATAATATTTAAATGAGGTCCCGGGACGGAGGACTGGTTCTTACAATAATTTAATTGTGAGTAAAACAAAGGCTAAATGCGAATATGTCGAGCCAGCCAGAATTCGAACAGGGGAATCTCTTAATCAGGCGCGTTATCCGTTGTGCCGCTGTCCCACGTAGGTTTGAATATCTGAAAGATGTCTGTAAATGTTTCTTTGCAGCTTAAATAGTGTGTATGAGGAGAAGCAGATCTGCAGGGGAAAAATTAGCGCCGATCAAGATGACTTTTCAAAGGCTGTGTGTGTTTTTAATCACTAATCATGATGAGATAATAGCATCAAAAATATTTTATTGTTGCATGGTCATGATAAATCTCCAACGTTTAAATTAAATACTGATCGCTTAAAGTAGGGCAAAATCGAACCCAAGAGTCAGTTACATATTGCAAACAAACATGCAGGTGAAATTAATAAAAGAAAGTATTAAAAATAGCTTTTTAAATGGTGCTTTCTTAAAGTATTGTTTCCATAAGAAACAATGCTAATTTTGTTGCACTTTTTCATTCTTGGAATTATATTGTCTGATTACCTCCTCTACCACTTTTTAATTGTATGGGTAAAAAAATTCGATACCTGAGAAATAAAAAGAAAAGTATGAACTTTTTAAAATTGACTTTCTGGCTACAAATACACAACTGAAACATGAGGGTTGTAAGGTAAAAAAAAAATTATTTATTTAAAAATAAAGTAACTTTCACAGAGTTAGGTATCAATAAATTTTAAACAGATAATTATTATACCTCAAAACTATTAAAATTTATATACTATTTCGTAATCAAATTTTTTTCTGTATATTTACACTACAATTTTTATGACTGAGATATTTGTGACATTTTCTGCATCCTTCTCTTTAGTCCGGAAATAAAATAATATAACAACTTTGTTGAAATCTAGAATGCTGTACTACTGAGGAAGTAACCAATCTTGCAACCCGAAATATTTCGCCAATTTCTTTAGGGTTACAATAGTGTAATTAGAGGAATTCGTAATTTCTTTTTTTCTTTCCGAACGATATAATGACTATTTTATTGCTACTTTGATAGTTATTTGCAGAATTTTATTTATAGTAAATAAAAGAACTTGAAGAAATATCTATTCTTTTAAATAATTATTCAGATAAATTATTGAGTATGAGATTGTTCTTATAACGAATTTGAATCCACTGATACAGAATATAAGCTTTATGATGATGAATGAAGTGGTAAATGGGGATGTGAAGCAACAAGGACTATAATCCCTAATCATTATATATATATATGAACCGTTAGTTGTTCTTATTTTTAATGTCCTCTCTACAACGCTCTACGATCGTGTTAGACCGGGACCTACGGTTTAAAGTGGATTCGAACCACTACAAACATCCATGGCACCGCCGGACTCGAACCAAGCTTGTGGTACCGAGCGCTTATAAGCTTTTATGTATTTACCCTCATAAAATATGTAACAAACAACAAAAACGATTTTTACTTTAATAATGACTTATATTTGATTATCAAATAATTAATTAAATGCTGTTGACATAGTTAAGGTTTTTGAAAACAATTATTTGAATTTGTGCGAAAAAATTTTACTTTTTATTTTAAGAACTTTAATTCACGGCAAAAACGCCTCTCAAATGCATTAAATTTTCTACATTTATATTATGTTTTTTTAATGCTGTTGACATAGCTCAGATTTTGCGGCAACCGTTATTTGAATTCGCTCGGAAAAATGTAACTTTTTAATTTAAGAACGTTAGTTAGAACGGAAGAAAAAGGCAGCTGCAACGCATTAATTTTTTCTGTGGTTTTGTGTTGTTCTTGTTTTCTTCATTCCTTTGATACATCTATGCAAGGACAGGAGGCAATGAAAAGATAATTTTCGCCTCAAATAAAAGATATATCAGAATAAATGTAAGTTATTCTCTGGTTTCTTTTTTGTTCTTTTTTTTATATTATTATTATTGTTTTATCATTCGACTTCGGTTTCGTAAACATAAAATATTTTTTGACATAATAGAAAAAATTGACGTATTAGTGAATAACTTTGGCGTAATTTTATAGTAATAGCGATAATTATCATAGTTAAAATGGTACGTTTTTGTGAGTTAGCAAAACAAAATTCTACCTAATAAGTTGGCTTTACAAAAGATACAATTTGGCGTAAAAGCAATTTAGGAATAAAATTTTTGGGAAAATAGCGATAGATTTTGGCGTTAAAGTGATAACATTTGGCGTGAAAGCAAATCATTTTCTACCATAATTGTGGTAAGATTTTGGCGTAAAGACAATTTAGGCATAATAGGGATAAAATTTGGCGTTAAAGTGATAATATTTGGCGAAAAGGTATTTCAGGAATAACATTTTGGCATGATGGTGATAATATTTGGCGTTACAGTAATAAAATTTGGCAAAAAACAATTTAAGTAATAATATTTGACGTAATAATTGTTTGTCTATTAATGTTAGCTTAATAGCGATTTTTGGCGATGAGTTCTAGCGAAATAACGTTTTAAAAAGCCAACGAACTTCGGCAGCCATTTTTTGTTTACTTAACGGCTTGGCATCCTAGTGATGGATTTTGGCGTAATATCGTTTTACCGGAAAAACTGACTGCAGCATTCTTTATTATGTTTATTTGATGACTTTGCATTCTGGAGATGCATTTGACACAAAAGGTACAGGATTCTATATTTTCACCAACAACTGTTTCATATGTTTTTTAATGAGGAACGATATACATGATTTACGTAGGGCATTGTTCCTAGATACATTGTAATTTTTTTTAAGGGAACTCGCAAAAACAACTTCACAGTTACACCTCCCCCCCCACACACACACACATTAATTAAGAGGAAGGAAATTTAGACAAGCCATTTGTCTAGGTAATATATTTATTTGATTAATGATTCAAAGTCTCAGGTTAAAGGAGGCGCGAGAAAAGCCCTTCCAAATGTGAAAGGGTGGTACATTAATAACCGCTGTAATCTTTAAGTTTTTGAATGAAAGTATGCAAACGAGCATGAATTGTGTCGTATGTCATCTTGTGGGATGGAGTTCTATGTCTGTTGCATTTGTTCAGTCGCAACGGTCCTTGGTGGTTGTGGATGAAGCTGTATTTTTCGGTCATCAATGTTCCATATTTAGTGATCTTCCCAAGACAACATGTCGATATTCTGCAGAACACATTGGAGTAACAGCAAAGCTATGGGGATGAGCGTTATCCTGTTGGAAAATGCCCCTTGGAATAGTGATCGGAAATGGCAATACAACCAGTTCTATCACCAGTCTGAGATGCAAATTTGTGCTTGGGATAACACAGGGATGGCGATCAATGTTTCATATCTAGTGACCTCGCCAAGGCAACAAGTTGATACTCTGTAGAACGTGTTGGGTAACAGCAAATGTATGAGGATGAGTGTTATCCCGTTGGAAAGGGCCCCCTGGAATAGTGATCGGAAATGGCAATTCAACCAATTTAATCACCAGTCTGAGGTGCAAATCTGCTGTCATGGTGCTGTGGGATAACAACGAGAGTGCTTGTGCCGCCTTAAGAAATTGCTCCTCAGACCATAACTTCTGATGTAGGTTCATTGTGTCTATTACACTAACAGATTGTCCTCAATCTTTGAACTGGTGTTCTTGTGACCAACATTCAGTCATCACCTTGACCAAGATAATAATAGTTCTTATCTAAGAACACAACAAATCACCATTCCGCTCTCCAACGAGCTCTAATGTGAGTTCACTGTAGGCACAGATGTAGGTGATTTGGAATCAGTGGCATGAGAGCTACAGGGAGTCTGCCCAATACCTTGAGGTGTTAATCTGATTCGGAGTTGTCCCTCAAATAATTGATTTGTTATTATTCGCTGTTTGATTATGGGCACCAGAATGACAAGAATATAAAAATGCAAATACAGTATGATGTGCTATTCTGCAGTTGGCCCCGATCTTCTTAAGATAGTACCTTCCCGTGACCATTGCTGTCAACAATAATGCACGGTGGATACATCCCTAAAATATCTTTATGCAATATCGCGAAAAGAAAACCCACTTCTCGTAGACATATTAAACGGTATCGTTCAAAGGCTAGTATGCAATAGTAGCTAATTTTAAATTGACATAGCGTATTTAAAGAAAACGTGATTTTCATGTTCATAATGTCACTCTTGCTCGTCTAGCACGAAGCGTGCGAATTTATATCATCTTTCAGATGTACAAACCGTCCAAAATTTCATTTATCTAACACAATTTCTTCTTGATATTGGAACAAGTTTTAAAAGTTATTAAGAATTGATGCTTATCTACTTTTTAATATATATATATATGTTTAAATTATATGATTATATATTTTGAAATTTTACAGTGCATACATATATATATATATATATATATATATGTGTGTGATTGGACTGTGTGTATACATATATATATATATATACACACAGTCCAATCACATTAATGTGACCACCTGTCAAAAGCCAGAATAACCCCCTTTGGCAGAGCGGACCGCTGCAGACGTGCAGGAAGAGAATCAATTAAGTTTCTGAAGGTGTTCAATGAGATGTTGAGCCATGCCGACTCCGATTAACCATATTCGTATAATTATCCAGTGAAAGTACGTGGTGGTCACATTAATGTGACTGGACTGTGTATATATATACACTCAAGAGCCAAAACATTATGACCACCCCTACATTTTGCAATGAACTCGCCTGGATGACGTGGAAGGCACGTGATCAAGTTGAAGTGGTATTTAACTGCTGCTGGAGAGTCTGAAGAATCATTCTTTCACTTACTTCTGTGAGTGATGGGAAAGACTGCGGATCTAAGCGACTTTGATAGAGGGCAGATTGTAATGGCTCGAAGGCTCGTGAACAAGTATTTCCGAAACTGCAAGACTCGTGGGTTGTTCGCGATCTACAGTTGTTAGTACTTATGCAAAGTGGATGAATGACGGTGAAACCAGTAGTAGACGGCATAGTGTTGGACGTCCACACGCTATCAAAGAAAAAGGTCGTCGGAGACTGCCTCGCATGGTGAAGCAAAACCGGGAGCCAGACAGTGGCTCAGCTGACAGCCCAATACAAAGCAGGGCCAAGTAGAATAGTATTGGAGCACACTGTTCAGCGGACACTGTTAAATATGGGGCTACGCAGCAAACGTCCCACTCGTGTGCCTTTGCTGACCCAGCGTCATCGCCAACTGCGCCTGCGCTGGGCCCGGGAACATCGTGACTGGTCCATGGATCAGTGGGAGAGAGTTGCCTGGTCAGATGAATCACGGTTTGTCATTCATCACGCCGATGGCCGTGTCAGGATACGCCGTTTTCCAGGCAAACAGTTGCTCCCTCAAGGTCATACACAGGCCGGTGGTGGCGGTATTATGCTTTGGGGGACGTTCTCTTGGGCGTCTCTGGGACCCGTGGTTGTGGTAGAGCAGACCATGAATGCTACAGGGTATCTGAACATCATTGCGGACCAGTTGCCCCCTTACATGACCTCTGTTTTTCCAGCTGGAAATGGAATGTTCCAACAGGACAACGCCCCTTGTCACAAGGCTAAAATTGTGTTGGAGTGGTTCCAGGAACATGATGCTGAATTCAATTAATGTCCTGGTCGCCTAACTCACCGGATGTTAATCCGATAGAACACATTTGGGATATCCTGGGATGGCAGCTCAGAGTTCAAAGACCACCAATTCGCAATATCACGGATTTGCGTGACCGTTGCTTAAACATCTGGTACAATGTTTCTCCGGCCATATACCAAGGACTTGTGGCATCCATGCCAAGGCGGGTTGAAGCTGTGTTGCGCGCCAAAAGTAAGCCAACTCGTTATTGACAGGTTGTCATAATGTTTTGGCTCTTGAGTGTATATATGCACTGTAAAATTTCAACATGATCCCATATTTTTTCTTTATAATATATATCCTTAAAAGGCCTTATGTAATGAAAGGTATCATGGGACATCACTGTTTTATCAGTTTCATTCCAGTACCTTGATGTTTGCCAGTACCATTCCAGTACCTAGATGTTATGATGCACCTTATGTTTGATTAGGATTGCTATAATAAGATAAATTCATTGTTTCCCAAGGTCTTCTAAAAATCGTTCATAGATGTTTGTTTTGTAGATATTTGAAAAAAAAAAAAAAAAACGACCTCTAATGATATTAGTTATTAATCTGAAATTATCTGAATTTATAAATATGAATTTTTTTTTAATTTTAAAATTTTTAAATCAATTTTACGCTTAATGTTTACCATAATTGAATTAAAGGTTAACATAATTGTTAAATCAAGAAGAAATTCCTTGGTGAATGATGCTATGAGATATTATGCAACTGTGCTTTATGTTTGTAAATACCATGTACTCTTCATGTAATTGTTCTAACCCTTTAAAAATTTTTATTTTTTAGCTTTAATCTTTTTATTTTTGGGCATCGCCAACGGACTCCTAATTGTGCCTATAAGCTTTAGCTTTTTTCGATCTCTTGCTTTAATTGTTCTCAAGCAAGAGATGTTTTTCCTAATTTCTTAATTGTCTTATCCTTTTTATTAACATTCTTTAAATTTAAGCAACTTCCTTTTATGCAAATCTATTAACTAATTTAAGATGTGGAGGTATTGTGGTTCTTAAAACCACCTAGGAACTCCGTAACAGGTACGCCCGTTGCCCGTTGCCCGATGCTATGAATTAATAGGAATGTAATATTTTCTAGTTTCTATTTAATTGGTGAGTTTAGCATTTAATTTAATTTTTTTTTCATTGTTGTTTTCATTTTGCCATGGTTGAACTTTAAAAATAAATAAGGGGTGAATTGTACTGACTTTTTAATTTTTTTATTACATAGTTGTTTATTAATAATGATGGAAATTTTAAAGTGTTTTAAATTTGTTATTTATGCTCTTTAAAATTATTTCTATTAATAATTGATGCATAATAAGTTTTACTATGGATCATTTTAAATAATTTTGATATTTAGTTCAATTAATTATATTTCTAAATAAAAAGAAAAACATATATACAGGAGGATTATAAAATCACACGACAAAATTTAAGTCGTGATATAGCCCAGTAAACTAAACAATTTTTTGCAATGGAATGTATGGGTGGATAAAACACACAGAAGCACAAATGATAAAAAAAAAAAAAAGAAAAGAAAAGGAGGGAGTGTAAAGAGAAGGAGTTTGAACACATTTCGTGTGTTTAATATTAGAGAGTTTTTGCATACCGTACGTTAGTTACCGTAGGACGTCCGTTAGCTTTTTCTCCCTAGCGCGCATGCTCATAGGAAACATAATTTCCTACGGACGTCCTACGGTAACTAACGTACGGTATGCAAAAACTCTCTAATGTCGTCGTGAGAGTTGATAGCCTGTTGGCGCTTGAGAGCTCGACGCTCCCGTTGAAGGGCATTTTGGCGGGCACGAGTTTCAGGCTTCGAACGGGCTATTCTTTTCATTTCACGATCATGCGCTTTAACATTGTCTTCCATTGTTGTCAACATTGTTTCCAATTTCCATTGTTTCCTTTTTGGCATAACTTTATTTCGGATCGGACATCATTTCAGGTCGTTACCGAAAACAATACCCATTGGATACCCATGGGTAAAAAAAAAGACTTGAAAAGTAGAAAAATTATTTACTTATGCATGTAAAGGTCTTCTTTGCAATATTTATCAATCAATTAATCTTACAATCAATGCTCAAAATTACGAACACCTATAGTTATAAAAACTTGCTATGGAATGATTGGCTGACGATACTGGTGACAGAGACCAATAGATACAAGCAGGAGACTTTTCTGTCCATTTATTATATTCTAAATTTCCTCCCCTACATAAAAATTCAGATTTCTCAATAATTTGGCTTTACAGAAAATTTTCTGCTACACATTAACTTCTTAACTTAATTGAAACTGTCTCCGCCGGATTTTCCTAAAATTATGATATTGACTAAAGCTTTCGACAGAGTTTGGAGAAAGCGTCTTATACGTAGGCTAATTTCTTATAAATTCCCATCTTTAATCAAGATCATACATTCATATCTCACTGACAGAAAATTCGTTGTCTCTGTAAATTCCCTTGCTTCTTTTATAAGAAATATTCTGGCAGGAGTCCGTCAAGGTTTTCTACTTGGCATCTTCTTGTGCAATATATACACCAACGACACTCCATAAATTTCGGATATTGAAGTCAATCTCTATGCTGATGATACTGCCTTATTCTGTCAGGATAAAAATTCCTATTATATTGATCATATTCTGTAAAACTATACTTTTGATTTAGAGAAATAGTTTTTCCTTTGAAAGATTCAATTAAACGCAGATAAAACGATTGCTGTTCTTTGCATGCGTAAAATCAAATGTTCTAACTCTATTATCACTAGGCTTAATAAACCTAGTGATAATAGAGTTAGTACATTTGATCATCAATTATATACCTAAATTGATTATTCATCAATAATATACCTAAATATTTAGTTTCGTTATACCAGTTAACTAGGGTTTAGTTAACTGGTATAACGAAATTAAATATTTAGGTATAAGATAAGACAAAAAAATAACTTATGACTAATGTGTTAGCCCACTTCAGACTAAATTTAATAAAATTGTAGATATTTTTTACTCACTCATAGTTAGAATTTCGGAATTTTCAACTTATAATTAACTACTAATATTGATATTCTAAAATTTATTAAACTGAACAGAATGAGATGGGCCAGTCATCTCATGAGAATGGAAAGTGATAGAGTTGCTTTGAGGGTTTTCAATGTAACCCCTTTTGGACAACGACCAAGGGGAAGACCGAAAAAGAGATGGGTCGACTGTTTAGACTCTGATTTTAATGTTATTAAGATCAAAAACTGGAGGTCCACGGCCAAGAAGAGAACAGCCTGGCTGGATCTTTTAAAAAAGGCCATTGCCCACAACGAGCTGTCGAGCCAGTTATGATGAATTAACTACTAATCTGCAAGTACTACATGCATTCCACGATCACTTGCACTCAAGTCCAGTTTGGGGCTCTACAGCTTTTATAATCATGGAAAATATTTAGAGATTAAAAAATAAAGTTCTCATAGGGATTTCCAGTGCTCCTTTATACTTCTGAAATGGGGGCATTAGATATTCTTTAAGCCTCCCTAGTATTAGACAATTCCTTTACAATATTTCTTTAAAAAAATTATAACTCTATCCCTACAACAGAAAATGCTGTTTTAACCTCTCACCCACACTGTACATTTCCCTGCTTAAAAACGGGAAACGGCCTCATGGTGTGAATGTAATCAATCAACACCCCACTAAATTCGCCACTTCAGAGGTGCCATTTTAGTACTTGTCCCACCTGCGGGAGACTCATCAATCAAGTTTTTTTTCTTTAATGGGCATTTCCCCCGGCTCTTTTCTTCTTTTATTGCCTTATTTTTTGTGGTTAAATGCTCTTTGTTGGTTGTTGTTTTAAATTCAAAGAATCTATTTCAACATTTTTTCTTTTAATCTTTAATTAGTTCTGTAATTATTTTACTAGTTTTAAATTTTAGGGACCTTGACCGAAAGGCGCTTTTCTTTCCATTCTAGATAGAAGTTTGTGTATTTCGTGATTTACCAAATATCATCAGTGTTTCTATGCTAATTAAGGTTGATTCATAATTTGCTGAATAAAAAAGACTTTTGTTTCATGTTTTTTTTTTTTTTTTTTTTTTTTTTTTTTTTTTTCAAAAAATGACTGAACGCTTTGTTCTCTGAAAGAATGAACATCATCACCTTAAAAGATACAATTAGGAGGTAATATCGTTTGTTCCATTGTAATATATATATATATAATATCAGTTACATTTTTATTGTTATTCAGCTTATTATTACTGTTTACTGGAAATAAGTTTCACAAGAATGAAAAAACACTTGTACAAATTTCTGATAAAACTTCATCAGTAATACTTAAACATTGCTCAGAAAATTAAAAAAAAATTCTTCGTTCAAGTTTAAGTAGATGATAAAATAACAATTCTTAGAACCTTAAAAGATACAATTCGTATAATGTTTTCCACTGAATCATCGCAATCTCATTAAAAAAACAAACACCTATATTATTGCTGTTATTTAGAAACAGTTTAATAAGAATGAAAAAAGATTTTTAAGAATTTCTGATAAAATTTCATCAATAATAATTAAACATTGCACAGAAAGTTAAGCAAAAATGTCTCCTTTCAGTTTTAAATGTATTGAAGAGTAATTTCATAGTTTAATATAAAATATTCCTGAGTACGAAATGAGATAAATAAAATACCTCAATTGCAAGAAAAATAAAACTATTCTACTTGGAACTTTTGTAACCATATAATCTAATAATTATCCTTATAATAATTCGTTGTCAGAATAATAAATAATTATATAAAAAATGAGGAATTTTAAATGAATCCTTCTTTTACTGTAACAGAAAGATAAAAGTAAATCAGAAAAATCAGCAACTTTAAAAAATTAGAACGTTCCACGACGCATGCGTGACGAAGGAGTTGAGGTGTTTGGAGATAGCTCTTGTGCTTTGTTTCCTCAGACAATTAAATTCGCGTGACTCTGTTCCTTCTTTCCGTTTTCCGGAAAATTGCGTGACAAAAAAAGTTCTTTTCTTCACATAACTGGGGGACACTTTTTCTGTCTTCCTTTCCTGGAAATAACACTGTAATTTTCCATTAGGTAAAATACAATGAAAGGCTGGAAAATGAATATTAATGAGAAAATACTTCGCTGTACGGTGTCATCGAATAAGAAGGCAACATTTTAAAAACATGAAACTCAAAATCTGACAGCCTAATGCAGCCTGAGCTTAACTTGATGGATCGACATTTTTAAGGGCTAACAAATGAATACATTTTTCCATACGGCAATGTAAGTATAGGCGCATGCGATTTGCACGAATTATTTTTTATTTATTTCCAATAGCAGATTATGAACAGTTACAACGAAAAAAAAAAAAAAAAAAAAGAACAGAACAGAGAATACAACAAAACATGTTGAAACCAGAGTTCATTAATCAAACAATAATGCCAAGTTGCAGATCTTTTAGCCACTAAAAAGTGTTACAAGGTGCACTCCGGGGAGGTAGATCTGCGCACCCTACACAGGTATTAAATGTTATAGTAACTTTAATGTTTGGGGCCTGAATGGCCGAATGTCTAGTTCTCTGTACCACAGGTTTTGGGTTCGAGTCCGGGGTGCCATGGTAGTTTGTAGTGGTACGGAATCCACTTTAAACCGTAGGTCCCGGTCTAATGAGATCGTAGAGCGTTGTCCTGAGATTTAGTCAGTCTTTAACCCTCGCGGTTCATCGCTAAAGTGCAGCTGCATATTACCTTAGCCATGGACCATTTACTTGCGACGGATTCAATTGGACCTGGTGTAGGCTTTCCTGCACCAGGGGGGATTAGTAACAACAACAACTTTAATGTTTTCTTTAATTTTTTACATTAGTGAAACTGGGGCCTGAATGGCCGAGTGGCTAGCGCTCTGGCGCTCGGTTCCATGGATGTTTGTAGTGGTACGGAATCCACTTTAAACCGTAGGTCCCGGTCCTAATAGGATCGTAGAGCGTTGCGGGGCATTGTTACTCCGCGTCTGTATCTTCATGTTGCATGCGCCCCCTGGGTAATGCAAAGTGAGTAACGTCTGTGCAGCGCTTGCCTTAAGGCATCCAAGACCAAGCTGTCTAAAGTGTTTGTTAGCTGCATTAGAGCAAAAAAAAAAAAAAAGCATTAGTGAAACTGGAATAGCAATATTGAATTTAACTTAAATTAAAAAAAACATTCGAAATATTTGTCTTCAAAAAAAAAAAAAATTACTAGTTCCAATCAACCTACATGCGTATCTAAATACAATGATAACAATTTATGTATTTTGTTTATTAATCGTCGATTTCATTTATGTATGTAATGAATATTCACCCGACAAATGATACGGGGAGAATATTGCTTTCTGGGATGACTATTAACGGTAATTACGACACATTTGTGTGTTGTATGGGAGATAATTCGGAAAACTCCTTACAGGCAGCTTGAGTATAGATGTGAGAAGATCTACGCTCTTAATCTCTACCAAATCTCTCTGCGACCTGATGACCAATTAGCTAGCGCTCTGGCCTTTGGTAGCACAGTTCGAATTCTGGAGGTGGCATGGATGTTTGTCAGTGGCTCGGAATCCACTTTAAACTGTAGGTCCCTGTCTAATTTACCTAAAGTGTGCACAAAATTATTGTAGTGCGACAAACCAAACCAAATTACCGAATTTTCCTGTTTATGAAGTAGTAACTGCAATGGAGACAGCCAGCGAATTAAAACCATAGCCTTCCTGCGCTCTAGCTATGCACCTTATTTCTAGAAAACAAGTCACCCATAACTAATTAGCAAATATTTAATGTTTTACTATAAATATATGTAGGATTTGTTTGCCTGCTAATCACCAGATGGCAACACATCACGGACTATGTGTCTTTCACACTAACCTTTTGCCATGTAGTGGCAGTATTCGACTTTTGAACTCTGGCCCTGGAAGAAGGGAAGAGACCCCGTAGTTGGGCGCGGGAGAAGAACGCTGGCTGACAACGAGAGGAGGCGAGACTGAGGAAGGCTGCGGCAAGCAGCGAGAGAAAATGGTTGTGAATGTTTAACAATTAATGTAAATATTGCTGTAAATATAATATCGCTTCATTAAATGTCTGTTGTTGAGAGAAAAAATGCTTTATTTCGCTTTGAAATACACCCCTAGGTTGTATTCCTCTGTCGTTAAACATTTGCTAGACTGGTAAAGAAGTCTATATATATTAAAGCTTTTAAACTAATGTTTTGTGTCCTTCATAAAACAGGAGGAATGAGTTTACTATGATAACTAATTAGCAAATATTTAATGTCTTATTTTAAAAATATCTGACACTTTTAAATGGATGTTTTGTTTCCTTCATAAAACAGGGGAAATGAGTCAACCATGATAATAGATTAGCAATTATTTAATGTCTTAATTAATAATGTTAAATGAATGCTTTGTGTCCTTCATCAAAGAGAGGTAATGATGACCACGATAACTAATAAGTAATTAACGATACGATAACTAATAAGTAATTATGTACTTTAAAGATATTAAAACTTTTAAATGAGTTTTGCGTCTTTCATAAAAGAGGACATATCATACATTTTTTTCCTTCATATGATGTATACCAGAAATATTTTTCTAGATTATTGAGAAAAATTTGTTTATGATATTTGAGTTCGTTATACTTAAATTTATAAGACAAACTTCGGCATAAATACTTTAAAATTTTTTATTGTTATTAATTCTATTTAAAACCAGGCAGCGGCCTGATGGCCAATCGGCTAGCGTTCTGGCCTTTGGTACCACAGGCTTCATGTTCGAATGCTGGTGGTGGTACAGATGTTTGTTAGTGGTTCGGAATACACGTTAAACTGTAGGTCCCGGCATCATTAACCCAAATTGTGCCAAAAATGGCCGTAGAGCGACAAATCAAATAAATCAGGTATCGGAAAATATATGTAAGCTTTAATGTCATGATCATACGTTTACCAAAAGTTTTTTCATAGTATTTTTGCTAAGTTTCATATATTTAAAGCAATTTAATTTTCTTTTAGGTCCGACTCGTGGCTCAATCGCAACGCGCGCCGCTCATGAGCATTAGGGCTGAAGTTTCATCCGCTGTCGGCTTTGTTGTAGACACTGTTAGAAAAAATGAAGAGACTCGATGGCATTTGTAATGTTCAGCACCTTGCCTCGTGAGTCGGACTACCTGGTGGGATTTTTCCGGGTTTTTCTTCCATACGATACGCAAATGCAGGGTAGTTCACTCTCCTCCCCCTAAGATCCTCTCGGAAACCACTGGCCTCCTTCTTCAGCGACACGGAGCCAATGGTCTACCTACGGGTACTCCATCACAACAGAAGCTGCCCATCCTTTCCCTCCTGCCATAAGACCACACGAGTTCCTGGACTTGGTCTAGATCAGAGGTCCCCAAACTACGGCCCGCGGGCCAAATCCGGCCCGCGACAGCGAATAGTTTATTGTTGCTGTAATAAGTTGGATAAGAAAACACAGAATGATAATAACTCCGTTTTATTGACTTGCTAGGTAAAGCTTAACGACAAGCATAATACGCAGAAAATTTAACTTCAGCATAACAACTTACAAATAATTGAAATGAATTCCACTAACATTATAAACTATTGAACATCCCGCTGTTATACCTACCTATTTCCGCTTTTAACCACTATATGTCGTCAAGTGTCACGGTCGTATCGATACGCACAATAGTAATTGTAGTAATTGAACCCTCGAATTTAGCAAGCGTATGCTCGCTCAGAGCGCGTACTCGGCGACTGGTCTAGAAATTATACATGATGGCAGAAAAATTAAAACGGTTTTGGCCCTTGGTACTTACTGGAATAAACAGTATGGCCCTAAGGCTGGAAAGTTTGGAGACCCCTGGTCTAGATGTTGCTGTTTACCAAGTGGGATAAGAAACAACAGCAATTTTCTTTTAGCAAATATGTGTTTCTGTGTGTAAAAACAGAATAAGTGAACAATGTTTCCAATATATTTTATTTTTATCATAAAGTAATCGCGGGCAAATTCAAATTACAAATGTCACAGAACAATGCATTTATCAGGCACTTAGGGTGTCACCCATACAGTGTTCCCATCAGCTCTCTTGAGTGATTCATTGCAAACTGCTTTTATATACTTTTTTTCTAATGCAGCTGGCATATATACTTAGACAGCTGTCTTGGATGCCTTAAGGCAAGCGCTGCACAGACGTTACTCACTTTGCATTACCCAGGGGGCGCGTGTAACTTGAAGATAAGCCACGGACGCGGAGTAACAATGCCCCCGCATCGCTCTACAATCCTATTAGACCGGGACCTACGGTTTAAAGTGGATTCCGAACCACTACAAACATCAATGACACCGCCGGGACTCGAATCCGAAACCTGTGGTACCGAGCGCCAGAGAGCTAGCCACTCGGCCATTCAGGCCCCGCTGTTATATATTTCACAATTTACACAATCCACACAGTCTATTATCCTGTACGCTTCTTTTCCTTCTATGTTTTAAAGACCGAAATGTTCTCCAAACAATCAACAATCTGTCATATCCTGCATGAGAAACACGACTACAATTTGCAAACGACTATTTAAATTGAAAAGAGAATTTGCTGTTTAACAAAATGTAGTTGTGGAAATTCGACTTTGGGATCCTAAACAAACGTATAGTCAATAAAGGTACCGATAATCAAAATCGTTCATAAACCTCTTGAGGTGTTTTTTTTTATAAAATGAATACTTAAGGAAGGGCCTGAATGGCCGAGTGGCTAGCGCTCTGGCGCTCGGTACCACAGGTTTCGGGTTCGAATCCCGGCGGTGCCTCGGATGTGTGTAGTGGTTCGGAATGCACTTTAAACCGTGGGTCCCAGTCCTAATAGGATCGTAGAGCGTTGCGGGAGCATTGTTACTCCGCGTCCGTGGCTTGAAGATAAGCCAAGGACGCGGAGTAACAACCCCATGGGTAATGCAAAGTGAATAACGTCTGTACAGCGCTTGCCTTAAGGCATCCAAGACCAAGTTATGTAAGTGTTTGCCAGCTGCATTAGAACAAAAAAAAAAATACTTAAGCAATAGATAGTCCGGTACTTCTTAGAAGTATAATCAATTCTTTTATTTATTAATAGATTTTTGTATTGGTATTAAATATTTGTGCAAATTGTATATAAAATAATTGTATATATTTAGCACTATCAAATAAGAAAGAAACCCTTTTTTCTGATTGGTTTACAAGTTGATGATTCATTGATTTCGTTACTCTACGCAATAATGAAAAAAGGAAGAAGAACAAAAAAAAAAAGAAAAAAACATGGTTGAAAAAAAAAATTTTTACACAAACGATATTTTGCTAAATTACATTTATTTTGTTAGAGCACAGCTTGTCCATTTTTCGAAATAACTCAATTTCCTTAGAAACAAAAAAAATATTTAAAAATTTAATGATCAATTTTACATGCACCCAATTGCAATGACCCACCAACAAATGACCACATCCAATGTTAATCATCATTAATGCAAATGTTGGACGGGAATTCCTACTGACGTGTAATCTTGTCACGCATACCACTGGGAGAAAAAAAAAATATCGGTTCATTTACCAAGTTCTGGATTCTGCGCACTGTGTCATTCCTTACTGCTCCGAACTGTCACATTGTATCGGCTGGCGAAGATTCGATCGATAGCCCCTTTTTTCGTAGAGGGCGCTGGCTGCTCGAACCCCCTCCCATCCGAGTGGGCCCTTCCCTCCGCTCGCCATTGACGCAAGGGCGGCTCCAACGCGAGTGCCCCGAAAGACACCGCCCGACCAACAGCGCGCTTCTCCGACTCACGCCCCACGACTCTCATCTCTCGCTCACAGGGCCCCATGAGGCCCCGGCGCCGCGCCGCCCTTAGGCCCGGGCGAGTGCGGGCCCCACTCTGACATGGGAAACGAGGAGAGCCAGCAACAGCCGGGTGGGGGCCCCGGGCCCCCGCCCCAACAGCAGGCAGGCTTCGGCGGGATGGGAATGCCCCGGTTCACGGGACCCCCTCAACAGCAACAGCAGCAGCCCCGGCCGACGGGCCCCATGGCCCCGCGCCCCAGAGGGCCGGGTCCCCCCATACAGCAGCAGCAGCAGCAACCGAGGGGTCCCCGGCCCGTCCACCCCGTCCAGGTCGGGGTGCAGCCCTGGGCGGAACCGCCCGTCCAGCAGCCCGCACGGTTCCAGCCGCCCGCCGTGCGGCCCCTGCAGCAGCAACAGCAGCAGATCCAGCAGCAGCAGCAGCAGCTGCAGCTGCAAAAACAGCACCAGATGGAAGAGGAGTCCGGCCTGGATTTGAGCAGTCTGTCCGAGGCGGAAAAGGCCAAGATCTTGTCCGTCATGGCCCGAGCGCAGGACATGGACGAGGACTACGAGCGGCACAAGAGGTCAGTCTGCTTTTTCTTCTTAAACCCATTTTACCATTTAGTCAGTCTTTTTCAATTCCTTCTATTACTTCATAATATATATACAACGTTTCGTATGTATTTTGAATATTTCAAATAAAATGTTTCATAAAACTGCACAGGATTTTCAATAAATTTATGTGAATTAAATTTAGACCGCAATATAATAAATCCAACCCATATTGCAAAAACCCAACATATAATTAACTATAATGATTGTCAGATTGGCTTTTTTGCCATTTAGGCTTTCATCGCTAATTTGCTCTTGATTCAGTAAAAATACTGGAACAATTATTAATCAATTAAAGTAAATGCATTTAATAAATGCTGTTTCCAACAACATAGTTTCTTTTTCAATTCCTTCTATTAGCTCACACTCTCCCCATATATATCTTGTTCAAATTTTCAATCATTCATAAAACACTTTCTATTCATCCACTCGAGTTCAGATACATTCAGAAATAATTTAATTTCTAGCCATGAACATCACTGAATCAAGATCACACGGATATCCGGCCTTAAGCTTTACTAAGATAGCAGCTCCTATTCCGATTTTTCCAATAATAAAATTACGTGATTGATAATTAGTATCGTGCTGTCTGCTATCGTGTGGAAAAAATGATAAACTCTCAATCAATAGCCTTCAAACACAGCGGTGCAGTAGGGGGAAGGGAAGGAAATTTTGGGGAGGTTTAAATTCCAATACTAATAGGGTTTTTTTTTCAATTCCTCCTATTAGCTCACACTCTCCCTATGTATATCTTGTTCAAATTTTCAATCCTTCATAAAATACCTTTTATTCATCCACTCCAGTTCAAATACATTTTTTTTTAAACTTGTACTGGATGACACTGGATGTTAATACAGTTTTTTCAAATATTTTCTTTTTTTTTTTATTTCCAATGGCAGATTGTGAACAGTTACAGCAAAAAAAAAAAAAAAAAAAAAAACATACAACAACAACAAAACATGCTGAGTCAGAGTTCATTAATCTAACAATAATGCCAAGTTGCAGATCTTTTAGCCACTAAAAAGTGTTACCAGGTGCACCACGGGGAGGTAGATCTTTTGGGCATCCATTTTTACAAATATTAATTCAGTAATTAAATTTAATTAATTAATTTTAGTTTTATATGGGAGAAAAAAAATTTCTTTTCCATACTATATTTAGCAGGATATAAATTTAGGAATAAATACAGTCAGAATACCGTAAAATTTCTTTTTCAGATTCTTTTTTCATTCTGGGTTCTAGTTTGAGTCAAGGAGGGAACAAAATGGGAAAATGAAACATGTGAATAAATGAGTGAGAGAGATGGAAAATGTGTATGTGAGTGAGATAATTTTTTCTAACTTAAAAAAAAATGAAGGAAAATTATTTATAAAGGACTTTCTGCAATATAGTTAAAAGAAAGTAGGAATTGTCTTAAAAATTTTTTTTATATTACGTGTTTATCCTCAAAACATGAGGCAACACAACAGACCATTTTGATTAGGTTTTGATACTATATATATAGGATTATTGAAGGGAATTTTATTATTAAGGTTTTATTTAAGACAAATATATAATTACTGTTATTTGCTGTACATGCATTTTTTTCCCTTTTAACATTAAATTAACCTTATAGTTCAGTTTCCCTGGCTTTCCTGAGACTAAGTGCTTTGACTATCCGAAAGCGACATATAACCAGAACTGTCGATGTGATTTTTATCGAAACTTGAAAAAATATCCAAAATGTAACAAAAAAAATTCATTATTTCTAGATAATATTTTAAAGATTTATTTTATATAGATATTTTTATTTCCAATGGCAGATTATGAACAGTTACAGCAATAAAAGAACAACGAGAGAAAAAAACAGATAATACAACAAAACATGCTGAAACAGAGTTCATTAATCCTACAATAATGGCAAGTTGTAGATCTTTTTAGCCACTAAAAAGTGTTACCAGGTGCACCACGGGGAGGTAGATCTTCTACGCACCTATATTTTAAAGATATAAAATTAAATAATTACTTAATCTGACTGTTCTTCTAGTTTTAGCAACTCGAAATGTCTTTTATGCTTCACAGAAAGATTTTGCATTGAATTTACATGCAATTTTGACTGTCCCTTTACAACATTCCTTACCATTTTGTCCTGTTCTTGTCAATCCTTTAATTCATTTTCAAAATGATATTCTATTTTGAAATATTTATATCTATTTTCTTATATTATATTCTATATTGAAACACTTATATATATTTTCTTATATTATATTCTATATTGAAACACTTATATCTATTTTCTAATATTATATTCTGTATTGAAATACTTATATATATTTTCTAATATTATATTCTATATTGAAATACTTATATCTATTTTGAAACACTTATATCCTTCACGTTTCATGGCCAGTGTATATTGTTCACTCACTTTAAATTCAAATGTACACACCAATTTAGCCAGTATAAAATTTATCAATATGATTTAAAATAACGCTAAAGAATAAAAAAAAATTTTAAAACTGCCGAAGCATGCGCAATACCTCGTTTTAGGGTTGCCATAATAATATTTTTATTGAAAGCAAAATCAAATTAACAACATTGTATAAAAATATAACAGATTTCAGGAGAAAGCGTGGTCAAATTATTTTGCTGTAGTGAAACTAAAACATAGCCTAAATATTTATTTTCAAATAATTATTATATGCATCTATTTCCTCAATAAACTCAAAATACAATTTTTTTAAATAATTTTCTAAATAAAATTTTATTAAATATTAATTTAATTAATGATTTCTATTAAATATTCAGGATCTTGGGGAAAAAAACATTAACAGAGTATACGCTGTAGTAATTTACTGTAATAACTACTCATCGGGTATACAAACCAAGCAAAAATAAAATTTTGGAATATTTGATTAAATATTATATAATACTTTTTGAAAATTTAAAAGATTTGTATGTGCCAGCATTTAATTTATATAAACTTTTAATATTATACTGGGCAACAAAATAATTGTGATAGTCTATTTGTTGATAGTCTGTTTGCCTGATGGCCTATTGGCTAGCGATCTGGCCTTCAGAAACGAATCCTGGCGGTGGCATGGATGTTTGTGAGTGATTCGGAATCCACGTTAAACTGTAGGTCGCGATCTAATGAGCCTAAAGTGTGTACAAAATAACCGTAGAGAGACAAACCAAATCGAAACAAAAAAGTTGAAAATAAGAATTGGTGGTTGATATGGATTTTAAAATGTCTAGAATTTCATGTTGAATTGCGGAAAAAATTTAAAGAATATAAAGTTAAGCAAACAATTGAGATTCCAATAAAAAAAACGTCTGAGTCATTATGAAAAAAAAAAGGTATTAAGAGCTCCGAAGCAAATCATAATGAAACGGCCAAGAAAATTCTTTCTAGAGTAAAATAAATTTTAAAAGGAGTTATGCACTCAAAAAATTCATTAAACATAATTAATAATGGACGAATTGCTATAAAAAAGTTCTAGATTAACGGGTCTAATCTTAAGAAATTGACAACAAGTAATATAAAAACAAATTTTTTGAAGTCAATTCCTACTTTTTTTTCACTCTATTGCAGAAAGTCCTTTATAAACAATTTTCATTCATTTTTTTAAGTTTATCTGGCGTCTTCTATTGGTAGATAGATGCAACTTAAATCTAAAAAAAAACTAAAATTATGAAATTAAATTTAATTACTGAATTAATATTTGAAAAAACTATATTGACATCCAGTGTCATCCACTACAAATTCAAAAAAATGTATTTTAACTTGAGTGGATGAATGGAAAGTATTTTATGAACGATTGAAAATTTGAACAAGATATATATATAGGGAGAGTGTGACCTAATCGTAAGAAATTGTCAAAAAGAAACTATTTTGATGGAAACAGCATTTATTAAATGCATTTAATTTAATTGATTAATAATAGTTCCAATATTTTTACTGAACCAAGTGAAAATTAACGATGAAAGCCTAAATGGCAAAAAAAGCCAATCTGACAAACATTATAATTAATTATATGTTGTGTTTTTGCAATATGGGCTGGTATTATAATATTGCTGTCTAAATTTAATTCACATAAATTTATTGAAAATTCTGTGCATTTTTATGAAACATTTTATTTGAAATATTCAAAATATATATGAAACGTTGTATATATATTATGAAACATTGTATCTATATGAAACATTTTATTTGAAATATACAAAATATATATGAAACGTTGTATATATATTATGAAACATTGTATCTATATGAAACATTTTATTTGAAATATACAAAATATATATGAAACGTTGTATATATATTATGAAACATTGTATCTATATGAAACATTTTATTTGAAATATACAAAATATATATGAAACGTTTTATTTGAAAGCGCTATCTAATTTCTGAAAAAAAATTGTATTAATGAGGATTTCAGACATAAATTACTTCCTTAATTGAAAACTGAACTGTGAACTATTTTAATAGATACATCTTAATATGTGCAGAAATAATTTTAAAATAAAAGAACTATTATACTTTTTTGTCTTAAATTTTTTTTTCTTTTTAAATCGCAAAAGATTAAAATTAAGAAATTATTTTGTATCAGGAAAGAATTACAGTCTGAAGCGTATGATTATGAATGGAATCATCATAAGATTCTGATTATGAATCATCATAATTGGTGCAACAGCCCCAAAATGGGTCTAGGCCGTCTGGTAAAGGGGATGGGTTAAGGGGTAAGGTTGCTCGCCCTATGCCCAACGCTCTACAGTTATGTTAGAACGGACTACCTATTATTTAAAGTAGATTCCGAACCACTACAACACCGGTAAAGCAGGGACTCGAACCTGAAACCTGTAGCACCGAGCACTAGTCACTCAGCCATCAGGCCTCTATGAATGCAAGACTATGCTTATTATGTAACTCTCCAAAATTCTTTGTGAAGCTCCTTCGTCACCAAGTATGAAACACATAGAAGATTTATGTCACAAAGATTTTTTATTCATGTCAAAGAAATTTATTATTTTTTATTCATAGAGGATAAAGAAATTCCCGAAGAATTTTTTTTTTTTTTTTTTTGTGATTAACTATAACTGATTTGAATTTTAAAATTAATCACTTAGTATGAGTTAATTATTGAGTTAAATTTTTAATTTTATTAAAAATAATGTTCACAAACAATCTTTCCAAATTTGTTAAAAATACAATGAAGCCTATTATTTTTTTTTAAACTCAAAATATATGTGCAAATATACACTTTTTTTATATCACAGCTATTGCTCTTTTTTATTCTTTTCTAATGCAAGCGACCGAATGTATTTATGAGAGATTTGAAATTATCTTTATGTGGGTCACAGAATTTTTTTTATTGAATTCTTTACTTATCAAATTAAATTCTTATATATTACATTGGAATGGTAAAGTAAAAAATTAATTTTCCCTAAGTTGCATTGCATTTTAAAGTCTTAAATGAGTCTGTATCTGTTATATATGTTACATGAAAGAATAAAACTGCTGCTAAAAGAGTTCAGTATAGGACGGTTTCCCTTAAAAATGTCATGGATTCCTAGAAAAATGCATGTTGTTCTAATTCATTTTATTCGAAGTAAAAACATTGTAATAAAATCATTCATCTTCAGAAATATTTTGATAAAGTGCTTAATTAATTTTCCCTAATGGTTACTAATAGTTATATATAATATATATATTACTATAATTATAACTAGTTAACTCCATCATGTTTCAAATGCAAGTAAACATGATGGAAAATATCGTTAACATTACTGCTAGTGTTGAAATTTGGCAGGTTTTTTCCGATGCAACAAATATGAAACAGTTTTTCTTGGTTGTACTCCAAAAGAAAACCATTCACTGTCATCCTTCCCCAAAAATCTAGGAAACAACACTGACTCACCACAGTGGTTTTACCCGTTGTAAGTAGCGAACAAACTTAGTAATGTCACGAACCAACGAGAAAATTAAGCACATAAAAAGAACTTCCAATCACATGTTGAAAATCGAAGATTGTTGGATGTTGAGAAATCTGTATCGCATGAGTGTTGCAAAATTGTATTGAATTATATTTTACACTGTTCAATTAGTTTTAATTATATGAGCCTGTTTAAAAGAAGCAACGTTTTGTATTCATTATGAATAAGCAATTATTTTAATTATGTAGCTTCAAATTATAAGAGGATTTATAAAATTAAAAAATCAAACAGTACATGTTTTAACTCCAACATGTTTCAAAAATCTTTATTTAATTCTTAAAATTTTAAAATTATGCTACATTTTAAATTATAAAATTACAGAATTAAATAAGAAATGAATTAAAATTAATCAGAATTTATAGTTTCAATAAAAAAAAATAGATTAGGTAGGTTTAAAATTATCCTTGATACTTTAAATTTTAAAATTATATTATTCAAAGAAGCATCGTTTTGCATTCTTTATGGACAAAACAATTCTTTTTAATAATGTAACTCAAAAAATATGATGGTTAATAAAATTAAAAAAAAAAAAACAGTATATTTATTTCATCCCACCATGTTTAATGAGTCGTTATTCAACACTTTAAATTTTAAAATTATGCTAATTAGCTAAGTTAAAACTGAAAGATTGCCTTAAAAGCTTTAATCGAATTAAGAAAACTTTTTTTTATTAAATTCAAAGCTCTATTTTCAAATTTCTAGAAATTGACTTTCCCGATCAAGTGAGACTGATTATTTTAGTATGATTAGTAAAACTGATTTTGAATCACTTCCATAATACTAGTATAACGAAATCAGAATTTAAAATTATAGGTAATTATAACTATGAGCATAAAGAAATCAGAATTTAAAAAATTGAAATTGGAATATTTTCAACTTTTAAAAAACTTCTGTTTAGTCACTATTACATTTCTGAGAATACCTATAGTTACCACATCCATAAAAAGTAGAATTTTTCATAATTTTATACTCCTCAGTGTAATTAAAGAATATTAGAAATTTCCAAAATATTCGCGCCCTGATGGCCAATTGGCTAGAGCTCTGGCCTTTGTTACCACAGGCTTCAGGTTCGAATCCGAGTGGTAGGATGGATGTTTGTGAGTGGTTTATAATCCACGTTAAGCTATGTAGGTCCCTGTCTAATTAACCCAAAGTGTGCAAAAAAATAACCGTAGAGCGGCAAACCCAATCATCCAAAGTATTCGCTTTAACTTTTATTCTTGTAAATGATTGTATCAATTAACATTCTAACTAATGCTTGTAAACATTGACTTCTTGTAAATGCTTAAATGTACACTTAAAAGAACCGGTTTCCTCTCTTTTCATGAATTGCGAAACACGAAACATCCCTTTGGCTTTCTTGCTACATGCAGCAGCATTGGACATCATTGGGGGGAAAAAAGAAAAAGAAACTTTGGGAGATTGTTTGGGGAGTGTTAGTCCACGCCGCTTCTATGTGATGAAAAGATTAATCTATTGTAGTCTCTAGATGTCTGTAGGGTGCCAGTTGTTGGACAATTATCAACAGATATGCTCCACGGATTACATACTTGGCAAAATGGCGGGTCATGTAAGCAAGGAAACCTGATGGATATTGAAGAATGCTGAATGAACACTGCATGCTGCATACTACCTCACATTGTGATATCAAAAACTGGCATCTGGCAAGCCCTGAAGATGAGAGAGGACAAATCGTCCCTTACTAATATTACTTGCATTATCGTGGTTCTCTTTTTCGAGGAACTCATACCATGATCTATACTTAATGAGAGGAGGATAAAATCCAATATTCTCACTTATAATAACAACAGGTGATTGAATGATATGGATATGCATGAGTAAGAGACCCGCATTTAATTAATTTGGAGATACCAGAATCAAAGGCGATCATCAATGTAATCTGTAGAGAAAAACCATTTTGAAGAGTGCCAGGATGAAAGGCTACCATCGATATGATCTGTTAACAAAACTGAGATACATTAGAAATTATCAGTTGATGGACCGTATAGCGATGCATAATGTAAAAGTCCTGCAATGTGTCATTTTGGAAGCACCAAAGGTGACCATCGTTACGATCTGTTGACAAAACTGAGATTTATCAGAAACAATCAACCGATGGAGCATCAGAATCAAAGGCGACTGTAGATACAATCTATTGAGAAAAACCATCTTGAGAAATACCAGAATGAAAGGCGACCATCGATGGCATCTGCTAACAAAGTAGCTGAGATTCATTAGAAACCATCATTTTATAGACTACATAGCGATGGATGATGTAAAAGTCATACAATGTGTCTCCATAATTAAAGGTGAGCATTGATGTGATCTGTTGACAAAACTAAGATTTATCAGCAATGATTAGCCGATGGATCATATAGCTATGCATAATGTAAGATTCTTCCAATGTATCAGCTTTGCGAATGCAGAATCAAAGGCGGCCAGCGATGTGATCTGTAGACGAAACTTGGATTCTTCAGAAATGATCCGCTGATGGATTGTATAGCGATGAATAATGTAAGATTTCTTCACCTTGAAGAACGTCATAATAAGGCAACTGTAGATGTAATATGTAGACAAAAACCATCTTGGGGAATAGCAAAATGAAAAGGCTTCGATGTGATCTGCTAACAAAACGGAAATTCATTGACTGAGATCCATTATTTGATGGTCCATATAGCGATGCATAATATAAAAGTCATGCAAAGAGTCATTTTGGGGGCATCATAATTGAGACAAAATGTTGACAAAACGGAGATATATCAGAAACGATCAACTAGGTGGACTATAAGCGATGCATAGTGTAAGATTCTTCCAATGTATCAGCTTTGGGAATGCTGAATCAAAGGCGACCATTGGTGTGATCAATAGACAAAACTTGGTTTCTTCAGAAATCACCCGCTGATGGATTGTATAACGATACATAAAAGATCTGCAGACAGAAAGGAGATACATGAAAAGAGCCATTCGTTCGTCTATTATATCGAGCCATTTGTTCATCTATGTGTGATAAAGCCATCACAATTACAGACATGTGTTGTGAAAAATCACAGATAATCTTAGCAATAAATAGCTTTATTGAATTCCCATTAGAGAACACGACATCATATGATGATATAGGTTATTGTGTGGCATAAGTATCTTAAATAATGATCTATGACTTTTGATGTTGGTCTAGAGGCTTGGTTTTACTCTAACTGATCCTAAAACATTGTTTTTTCAACCTTTTTTTTCTAAGAGACCTTTTGCTCGTAAGATGGAAAAAAACTCCCTTCTTGGAACAATATTTTTAATGAGTAAAATTAAACCAAATTGATTTGCCGATATTATAAGTAGTTAACAAAAAATAGCATACAATAATAGTAAATGTGCATAAACTGTGTATAAATGTTACATTTAACAATAAGGAAATATAAATTTTATTTTATTTGTTCGCCTGTGAAACAGCTGATGTTGTTTATCTCTTGGGAAATAATTATGTGACAGAAACTTGTTTATTATTTCCATTTATAATAACAAATGCAATTAATAGTACTTGAATTCCCGATATGAGTTTATATATGAAAAATGCAATATTCAATTGGAGGTCATTCAAAATAAAAATATCGTTTTATCTTATCTCCCATCAAATTGATGTAGAAAGAATGGAGCTCATAGACCTTTAAGGGGTCTGTGGATGTCTGCTTAAGAAATACGTGCTCAAAAAATTCATCCATTAAAGTGTTACTTTTTCAATAATTAAATTGTCAAAATCAGGTAACATACTTATGTTCCCCTCATTGATTATGGCTTCAATATAAAAAAACAATTTTCATTTATATCATTTCAAAGTTTAAACAACATAAAAAATATAAACATGTTTTATGCTTACTTTGTTTTATAAAGAATATATTTTTTTTAGGCAATGTTATTCATTCAAGGGTTCATTCAATGTTATTCATAATACTTCCACTTATGTTCCAAATCTTTTTTAATTCTTTTCTGAAGCAATAAATCATAAATCGTTATTAAAGCATTCTTGAAGATTAATGGAAATTGGATTTTCCTTTAAATGTCAGGAGTTGAACTGAATCACAGTATCTATTTTAAGCTTAGAAAACAAAATATCATCTAGCTTTTTCATGAAACGCTTGCTCTTTATTAGAGATGCATGGATTTCTAAAGGCCACGACACGTGTCGTTTGAACTTGGTCGCTGGCTAGAAAAATATATTAGCTAACATATATTTTATCTGAAATATTTAATATTAACAATAATTTTACAGATACATAATATTTAATATGCCTTTCAAATATATTTCATTGTTTATTATAAAAAAATAAATAATATAATGCAGCAAAAATGCAAACAACGAGTTAGATATTACATTAATAGAATATGTGTTTTAATATTTGGTTCATATTTTGTAGTAACCAAGCTCAAAAGTGATGAGTCAATTTTTATTTATCGATTTCTGTAAGATATTCATTCACACTAAAAATGTGTGTTCCCAAATATGTGTTGATCCAAACTAGATTGGAAATTTTAATGCATTACTTAGAAAAAACTTTATTCAGTAAAAAATAAAATGGAACATGTTTTGGCAAAAAATATTGTTTGAATAAAATAATTACGTAAACATGGATCCTTCATCTAGGCTAGCCCGTTATTGACAAATGATATGATCTTATGGTCTATAATAAAATATTTAAATGCCAATTTGTTTATTAAACTGAAACTAGATCATCTTGCTTGTTATCTCTTTTCAACATCTGAAATTTTTTCAGAGATATTACAATATCATGATATTAACCTATAAATATGTGTAAATCACGTTTTTTTTTCTTATTGTATTATTTATTTATTATTCGAGTCAATAATAAATGAGTAATACAATACAATCAATAATAATGAGTAATTAAAAATCCTTACAAAAACGTTTTTTTGCTTTTCAAAAATCTTTTCATGCTTTTTCTTGAATGAACATTAAGAATAGCCTCTATTTATTTCTGTCCTCTTTGTTTCATTAATATTGTTTAAATATACTAGCTTATTTCATTAATTAAATTAATATGATTTGTGAACTCATGTAAATAACACTTTCTTATTAATAAATATATTTAATTCTCCAAATTAGACAGCGATTTGTTCCTTAATGTCTTCTATACTCCCCGTTTGGATAATGACATATCTGCGAAGAAACATTTTCAATCAAAAATTTCTCAAAAGATAAAAATCATTTGACTCATTATGATTAGTTTCAACAAATATTTAACTGAACTCTAAAAATTTACTAAATTAACATCCCACGTCAAATTCTTTGCTTACATTTCTTTATTGCATTTTTTTTTAATACACAGTGATGACCTCGTTTCATGTCCTTGATTCGCACTAGATCCTTGGATTTATACCAAACAGGACGTATAATAAATAGATTTTTCCCATAATAAATAACAGAAAAAAGATTCATCTGCTATCATAAAATTTTTTTGTTTCTAGTCTATTATTATTCATGGATGGTGTTGTATAAATAAATTTAAACACTTCTGAATACCAAAATACATAAACACAAAAAAAGCAACTGCATGAAATACAAGCATGAATGAAAATTTACCAAATTTAATTTTCCCTTTTCTGTCAGTTTTCTCTACTTGCACTTTGTTGAGGATCATTAGATTTGACGTTTTCTAAGAAACTGTCTCAAAGAACTTTGCTTCTCAAGTTATTTTGGAAATTCAAAACTGACCAGTCGTTCTAAACAATGCTATTTCGACTTGTTCTTGCTTTGTTAATGTGATACTTCTTTGCAAAGTTCTTGACAACCATTCATTCGGCATCTATTTTGATGTATGCGACTTGAATTCCAAACAGGGGTCGTATACAAATTGAAATCATAACGTATGTGATGTGAGACTAATCAGACGTATCCAAATATACCACTATATATGTTTTGTGTGCCGATCTGCAAGATATTACAGCGAGCCCATTCATACTTGATCTGAAATCCTGAAGAAAAGTACTAAGGGTTATTTTGGTAGATTCAAAATAATGTAATATTTTGGTATATGAAAATTAGGGTATTACAAATTACTTTTGAAATTTTTGATTGATTCAAAATGATTTTATCTTGATTTTTACTTTCCTCTCATCTTTACAATCTACTCCTGCTCCCTTCTCTCCATAGCTTTGAGAACTAATAAAGCAAATAATAGAGATGCCTAATCCTTCTGATGTATCACTTGCATATTTGTTATGTAATCACGAGGAAAATTTGAGTAATTTTGAAGTTTGTGGTACATAAAAAATGAGATCTTAATCTACATATATATATGTGTGTGTGTGTATCACAAACTATTTTTGGAATTTTTTAACTGATTCAATATAGTTTTATTTTGAATTTTACTCCCCTCTCATCCTTACAATTTATTTGTGCCCCCTTCTCCCCATAGTTTTGAGAACCAATACCGCATATAACAGAGATTCCTGTGCCTGAATGGTCGAGTGGCCAGCGCTCTGGCTCTCGGTACCACAGGTTTCGGGTTCAAGTCCCGGTGGTCCCATGGATGTTTGTAGTGGGTCGGAATCCGCTTTAAGTCGTAGGTCCTGGTCTCAATTGACTGTAAGAGCGTCACGGAGCAAAAGTCAGACTTCTACCTACGGGTGCTCCATCACAACAAAAGCTGCCTCCTTTCCCTCCATCCATGAGTAAGATCACTCATGGGATGTCCGTCCCACACTGCAGGACATTGAGGATTAGTCACAGAGATTCCTAATAATACGCAATCTTCTGGTGTTTCTCTATCAATTTAAAAAACGAAAATACAGGAATTCCAATCTAAATTATGAAAAAAAAATTCATGTAGTGATTGAAGAATAAGAAGAATGAAATGAAATAGAACGCTCCATTCCATAAAATAAATCCAGATATAAGTTTCATGTCTTTGAAAGGATCAAAGACTTAAAACTTAACTACAACAAAAAATTAAAATCGTTAATAAATATATTTAATAAATAAAAGCATTCGATGAAAAAAAAATACCTAATATCATATTCCGCAAGTAATTTGCATTAGATAATCATTTTCGCTGATTCAAAAATCTTCCATTTTAATTCTACTTTTAAAGTAAAAGAAGTATTATAAACTTGAGTTGAATTCTTACTACTTAAAGTTTTTAAATTTTGAATTTCTATGTTGATCACTTGTGTTTTCTTGACTATTTTTTTCCAATACAATGTCTGCTGACAGAGTGAATCCTCTGTTGTCGTTAACCATCTTAAAATCAAGTTCTACACACTCAGCCTGGCTATCATAATTTTTTTAATTTCTTACGTTGCACTTATTATAATTGCCAAAAAAATACCTAAATTGATGATTATTTTCTATTACATGCATATTTTTATAGCGTTTGTTCTTCCATTTATAATTGTCATTTCATAAAAAAGAAGAAGAAAAAAATAATGAGTGTAGGAACAATTAAATGTTGAATGTAAAAATTTATAATCATGCATATTCAGTGAAAAATAAGAAAAAAGTGTAAAAAATTTTGTAAATGTGAATAAAGTCTCTTTCCCTACCGATGTACTAAAATTTTGGTTTATACAAAAACTCGATATTCATAAGGTGTTCTATTAAATGTCTTGAAGTATATTGATTGTCCTGTTTTTTACAATGAGTATCAGCTTGGCTCTTACATTATTTTTGCTTTTAATACTTCATAATCAGATATTTAACATATTGGCTGTTGGTACGTGGGGATGTGTTAATAATTATTGCCCCGCACTAGAAATAGGTTTCTCCCAGTAGACAACTTACTTTTTATAACCAATAGGAAAGAAAAGTGATAATGAAACATGATTTATGTATCATACTGATTAGGATGGAATATTTAGGCTTTTCCTGATAGAATGTTTTACTACGCGCTAGCGCGTGATAGGAACTAGATTAAAAAAATTTCCTTGATTGCCACACTACGCGCAGACGTGTGATATGTAAAAATAAAAAAAAATAAGGGAAACTAAACTAAGATAAAATTAAAACAGAATAATAAAAAAATAAGAAAAGAAAATACATTATTTTTGTATGATGCTTTATCAGTAACAAACATTTAATATGAATTAATTATTAAAGTTAGTTAAAATGATATTAATACATCAACACATTTGTTCAGCCAACACATTTAGAATTTCATTATCTGTTAGAGGCTTATTCGATTACATTCGATTCTTTTTTTGGTGTGAGAAGTCCTTGTAAAACAAACGTCTATACAGTTCGTATTACAAGATTTTATTAATAACTAATAAAGCTATAAATTAGGAAACACGTATCTTCACAACTAGCTTTTAACCTTTACTCCACGCCAACACCAGCAGACAAACCTAACGTATTTTGAAGCAATTGAAGCGGAGACGAAATATTGAGGTGAACGCGTGACAGACTACCAAGAAATCACTTTCCACCACGCTTTGGCTCTTGATTGGATGTTCAGTGTTGTCACCATACCACACGCTGGCGGGCGGAAGTGTTAAATATAATCCTGTATATTAATTAATATTGATCATAGATTCAATAAGGGATATATTGATAATAACATGTATTTTTTCAATTCCTTCTATTAGCTCGCACTCTCCCTATATATATATCTTGTCCAAATTTTCAATCGTTCATAAAACACTTTTTAGTCATCCACTCAAGGTCAAATACATTTTTTTTTGAACTTGTAGTGGATGACACTTGATGTTGGTACAGTTTTTTCAAATATTAATTCAGTCATTAAATTTAATTAATTAATTTTAGTTTTTTTTATATTTAAGTAGCACCAATAGATGGTGCCAGATAAAGTTAAAAAATGAATGAAAATTATTTATAAAGGACTTTCTGCAAAAGAGTGAAAAAAAAGTAGGAATTGACTTTAAAATTTTTTTTTTTTATATTACTTGTTTTTCTATAATCTCAAAAGTGAATTTAATTTCTCCCTTTATCTGTTATTCATTGCAATTACCCTCCCCCTAAAAAAAAAGACATTTTGGAAAAAAAATTGCTATTTATTTTAAAATTATTTAACATTTTAACATTTGCAAAAGAAAAGCAATATTTTTGCGCCATAAAAAATATAGATGTTTATTTTTAGTAAAAAATATCTAATAATTTTGCTGCAATGTAAGGAAATGTAAACAACATAAGTAGCGAAAGAAATAAAAATAAAAAAGAAATTGTGGGTAGAACGAAATCGATTTGCTAGACTACGCCTTAAATCATTACTTCCCAGTATCGTTTGTCAGGGTAGCAATTTTTCAATATAAAAACGTTTAAAGGTTTCTCAAAAATACTCAATTTTCTCAATGTTGAGATGTGGGGTCCTACTATTTTGACCAATTAACATCCTAGTCATGACCATAGTTTGACCTATACCATAAATTTCTTAAAATCATTGGATAATTTGGAACCTCTCCTTATAGCTATGTCTCTATCTCTAGAGCGACCAGATTGTTGGAGCATTAGCTTTCAACCAGTTAGAATCAAAAAGGCCATGATAATTTAATAAAATATCGATTTAGTTCAAGAAAGAGTTTGGTAAAGTAGACTGTAAAGATCTAAATAATTCATCTAAAAATATTCATCTGGAATGGCATAATTTGGGTACAGGCCTTGTGGGTGAACTCTAGACAATGTTGAATATGCTATATATCTGTTATTGGGAATGACCTTGACTCAAAGTTCTGCCTCGATGTTAATCCCTCTTAAGTGAAATGTTCCCTCGAACCCTTTCTCCCTCGATATATTGCTTTTGATTCAGATTTCAGAATTTATGACATATGTTTCAAAAATCTCGATTTGTTTCTAAATGCATCCTATGAACGCTCACTGTTGGTGTTATTTTCAAATATCTGGTATTTTGGCATCAGATCATTTGCCCTTAAAGAGATAGATTTGTAGCAATTTTAGCTTTACTAAGGGTGCACTATAGGAAACCAGCTACATCATACTTTCATTTTGTAGTGCAGTTTGAAGCGAACATTCACAAAGATAACAACTAGACTTTCTATTCCCCACCTCCTTCTCTGTTCTTCCTAGAGTCAATGGAAGATATTACCATCCTACAGATTTATCCTGCCTATCTTATAGATGTAGAAGTTTTTGGTTCAGCCTCTCTAGTTGAATTTCAAACTAAGTTCCTTAAATTCGGGAACCAGCACATTTTTAGTTAGCATAGTACTTCAGTCGATCTGGCTTCAGTCACTAATTAATACAAATTTCTCTGCCATACAATAGTACTCCCACATGTTTAGTTTTCTGTGAGCAAATAAGAATTTCTGAATTTAAATTAATTAGTAATTTTACTATATTATTTTGAAGTTATGTTTCTTATATGAAAGTCTAGACTGCAAGTTGGCAAACCTTTTTTATTACGGAAATTTGCGGGACTATTTTACTTATTTTGAGAGCATATATAAAAGCATTACAGGGGGAATAAAATGGTTATTTTCATCAAAATAATGATAGTTTCAACAAGCTGTAATTGTTGATTGTTTGTGTTGCACTAATGTGCTTCACAATGAATTTAATTCAAAACAACAGTCCTATTCAGATTTAAACTGATTATGGAAAAGATCTAGAATCCTATACCCCTTGCTTCAATTCACCAAGTAAGCAAACAAAATGGTTTCCGCGGCTTTTAAAAGAAAACAAGTAATATAAAAAAAAATTTAAAAGTAATTCCTACTTTTTTTTTCACTCTAATGCAGAAAGTTCTTTATAAATAGTTTTCATTCATTTTTTTAAGTTTATCTAGCGCCATCTATGGGTAGATATATGCAACTTATATTTAAAAAAAATCTAAAATTAATTAATTAAATTTAATTACTGAATTAATATTTGAAAAAACTGTATTAGCATCCAGTGTCATCCACTGCAAGTTCAAAAAAATGTATTTGAACTTGAGTGGATGAATAAAAAGTATTTTATGAACGATTGAAAATTTGAACAAGATTATATATAGGGAGAGTGTGAGCTAATAGAAGAATTGAAAAAAAACGAATTGTTCCTTATATTTTATTTAATTGTATGCTTAGTATGACCACCTAATATATCTAAATGATAGAAACAAAACTAATTGTAAGAACCTTTCATCCACTCTCAAACAGCGGAGTATGATCACAAAAATTTGTACTTCACCAAATTAAAACATTTTAAACTTCATCAAGTTTATTCACCGCCAATGACTGCCCTATACATCAGTTGGAGCTACAGAACTTAGACAATTTATTTTAATTTAACTTATACATCTCCAAAATTAGAACATTCTAAACATCATTCACAGTCAGTTATTGCTCTAAACATCAGTTGGAGGCACAGAACTTAGACAAAACTTGGATCAAATTTTCATTATTTTGAGAATCTCAATGTAAATTTTGCTTCAGATGATGGCAAATCATTGCTTCAGCTTTTGAAAGAGAAAATATTGTTGAAAATGAGCAATTGAATATTTGATACTACTACACACCATTGAATAACAATCGACGTAGTTTTCTTACGGTACGTAAAACGAATAAAATCGAGAGTTTTCGTTTCATAATGTCAGTCATCACAAGTCGATTATTTGTTTTATAAGCAACGAAGATAATGATTCATTAATTCAAACCCAAATAAATTACATATATCTCTTCAATGAGACTTGTTGAGGAATATCTGAAAATTTCCATCTTCCACAACAAAAACTTAACAGTAGTTCTACATAATTTTTTTATTTAATATCATGTATGAATTTTTTTCATTTTGCAATGCGTCGTTTATACACACCAAAACACTTATGCACTTATATTATACACTCCAAGTCACTTATGCACTTATATTATACACGCCAAATCATTTATACACTTATATTATACAAGCCAAATCACTTATGCACTTATATTATACACGCCACATCACTTATGCACTTATATTATACCCGCCAAATCACTTATGCACTTATATTATACACGCCAAATCACTTATCCACTTATATTGTACACTCCAAATCACTTATGCACTTATATTATACACGCCACATCACTTATGCACTTATATTATACCCGCCAAATCACTTATGCACTTATATTATACACGCCAAATCACTTATCCACTTATATTGTACACTCCAAATCACTTATGCACTTATATTATACACGTCACATTACTTATATTATACACGCCAAATCACTTATGCACTTATATTATACACGCCAAATCTCTTATACACGCCAAATCACTTACACTCGCCAAATTATTTATACACGTCAAATCTCTTATACACGTCAAATCTCTTATACACGCCAAATCACTTATACACACCAAATCTCTTATACACGCCAAATCACACGTCAAATCACTTATACACGCCAAATCTCTTATACACGCCAAATCACTTATACACGCCAAATCATTTATACACTTATATTATACACGCCAAATCATTTATACACTTATATTATACACGCCAAATCATTTATGCATTTATATTGTACACGCCAAATCTTATACACTTATATTATACACGCCAAATCACTTATATATGCCAAACCCCTTATACACGCCAAATTTTCCAATTTTCCGACTCATATTACAAGTTCGTGACTTGGCGCATCTATCTTTATTGATAAACAGACACTTATATTTTTTTGCACTTCTCTTCGGGAGTACAGGTATGAAGACCTACTTTTTTCTTACTCCTCGAGTGGGGCTGTGTTAAGTTGTCTTGTGAATGGTGAATTTGAATCGATTCATTTCGAGCGGGAAGAAATATCGATAGTCATTCACCCCATCGATTTGTGCTGGTTAGAGTGAAATACGATCCTGAGATCGATGGAGGAAATCGATGGTGACACGGAACTTCCGGTCGCCTTGGAGGGAGAAATGAATGTGGCGAGAAAAGTCGTCCTTCAAGCAGACAGCCTGCTTTGAACTTGGGATGATGAGAAAGATTAATCATGCCATAGTCATAGTAAGATGATTTCTGCAATAATTAGAGACTTTAGTGGAAAGAAATGTATTTTAAAACTGAAATAAATTTAAAAAATAATTTCTTTCCTCATCACTGCTCCATAGAGAATATCGGCTTAGTGTCCAAGTGGATAGCTCTCTGGCCTTTGGTATCACAGCCTTCAGGTTTGAAACCTAGTGAGAGAGTGGGTGTTTGTTAGGGGTTCGCAATCCACGTTAAACTGTAGCTCCCGGTCTGTTTAGCTCTCATGTGCACAAGATGACCGTAGAGCGACAAACCAAGCCAAATCTTGGAAAAAGATTCTTTTTTAAGAAGATTAAATAAAGCGAATCTCTGAGTAACATTATTAACATTATTTATTCACAAATATCTGAATTATGTTTAACATTTATTTCATTTCAAATCTCCAGACAATATATTTTCTATTTTTTCAATTCCTTCTATTAGCTCATACTCTCCCTATATATATCTTATTCAAATTTTCAATCGTTCATAAAATACTTTTTATTCATCCACGCAAGTTCAAGTACATTTTTTTTCAACTTGTAGTGGATGACATCGGATGTTAATACAGATTTTTTAAAATATTAATTCAGCAATTAAATTTAATTAACTAATTTTAGTTTTGTTTAGATTTAAGTTGCATCTATCTATCAATAGATGGCACCCGATAAATTTAAAAAAATGAATGGAAATTATTTATAAAGGACTTTCTGCAATATAGGGGGAAAAAAAGCAGGAATTGACCTTAAATTATTTTTTTTTATATTACTTATTTTATCTAAACAGCGGCTGGCCAAGACTTATTCAAGCTGTTAGCCTGTAAAAAAAGAAGGCTTGAAAGTCAGCTTACAGATAAACATTTAATTTCTTTATCTATAATAAAAAATAAATATTAAAAAGATAAATAAAGAATTTCATGCGCGATATTACATTAATTTATGAGTGTTGTAATATTTTGTTGGATTTTTGCAGATAAGTGATGAATCAAATGGGTTTCAATGATAGATAATTTTTTTTGAAATTTATGTCTAAAAATGTTTATTCCCCATTACGTGTTATTTTAAGTAGGCTTTCTAATTTTCATGTATTGTTCATCAACAACCACAACAATATGCCAAACTCAAATCACTGTTGGTAGATAAAATATAATTTGTAATTTAAAGTTTTAATTTTTTGACATTTTTAATACTGTTGATTGACAAAATATAATTTGCAATTTAATGTAAGGAAGACTACTTTTTTACCATTTTTAGACCATGGTAAATTAATAATTCAAATAACTAATAATTCACTTAATTGTTGAAACATAATTTCTAATTTAATGTTTTATTTTTTTTTTTGCCATTTTTAACACTGTTGATTGATCAAACATAATTTCTTATTTAATGTTTTATTTTTTTCCATTTTTAATATTGTTTATCGATCAAATTTCTTTAATTTCAAATTATTGTTTATCTTTTAATTTCATCTGAAAGAGACTACTTTTTTGCCATTTTTAACACCGCTGATTGACTAAACATATTTCTAATTTAATGCAAAGAAAATTACTATTTTGCAACTTTTAACACTGTTGATGAACAAAACATGATTTCTTATTTTATGTTTTAATTTTTTTGCCATTTTTAATACTTTTGATTGACAAAACATAATTTCTTATTTAATGTAAAGAAAACTGCTTTTTCCCATTTTTAACTTGTTGCTGTTTCGGTATAGATTCAACAAGAAACTTATGATGAAACTTTTTTCGTACTCTGGAGGAATTTTCAATTCATTCTTGTCTGATATATTTCTTTTAGTAATTTCCAAATAATTAAAAAAAATTTGGATTATAAAAGAGTTGCGCAATTTCACTACCAAAGAGACATATTGAGTTTATGATAGGTACAGCATTATGTATTTCTTTTGTCGAGTGCTTTTTTAGAATAGAACATGTTGGGATTCAGTACACTAGAAGATTAAAAAAAAAAATAAAACTGACTGTAAAATTATTGTTCCGAAATATTCTCCTTTTTAGTATCCTCCTAACGATGTGTTACTGATGATGTACAAAACTTCGGTTGGTTTCCATTTTCATATTTATTGGTTTTTTTATTTATTTATTTATTAGTTTTATTTATTAGTTTTCCATTTTTTTATTTATTATTTAGTTTGGTTTTTTGTTTATAAATTTTTCCCTAAATCTATTTTTACCTGATGTTTGTAAATTATCCGAAATAGTGAATATGAACTTATTGATGCTAAAGCCAATTTTGGATAATTTTGTTATCCACTTCCACATGGTATCCAAAAATTATTGCTGCAAAATCAAATTTAATGGAAATTAGCATCCATAAGTTTCATAAAAGAGTTTTTTGGATGTTTATAAATTTTTCCCCTAAATCTATTTTTCACAACCTGATGTTTGTAAAATTATCCGAAATAGTGAATATGAACTTATTGATGCTAAATAGCCAATTTTGGATAATTTTTGTTATCCACTAGTCCCACTTAGAAAATGTTTAACATGGTAACATCCAAACATTCGTTTAACCATAAGATCCATATGTTTTTTTTGTTACTTGCACCCAAACATCGAGCTTCTTTTTTGAATCCAGCTTTGTTAAATGGTTTAAAACTGTTTTATGGTCGATTTTTTAGCTCCTGGGCGATGTTACGACTGCTAACATGCCGGTCAACTTCGATCATTTTCTCCGATTTTATCGACATTTTCGACGACCGGCCTACCTGCTTTGCGAGGTGCATTTTTAACTTCAAAATTCCTGAACGGAATCTACGAAATGCCTGCACATAATTGGCTGTTACAGTATCGGAACCAAAAACACCATTCACAATTTTAGCCGCCTGGCTTGCATTTTCGCCTTTGTCAAAGAAAAACTGTAAAATGTACCGAATTTTCTCTTTGTTCACTTCCATTTTTAACACCCTGTAACTCCCAACTGAATGGACCAAACAAAAAACAGAAAAAGAATTATTTTAGTACGAAGTGCCACCTTTCTAACGAGCATAAATCTGAAATTGTTTAATTGATACTTTACGTGATATCGATCACTACAGCCATCTATCGAAAAAATAATGGATTTCTTTTTCCCCAACCTAATATTTTATTGTCTATTTTCAATGCGAGAAAATCATAAAATTACAAATTTTGATAAAAGTTCCAGCATAAAAACACGATAGTGTATTCAATAAATAAGAAAAATATTTCATATGAAGCTGGAATGTGTAAATAATGTGACATCTACGTCTTGAAGATTTTCAAACCAATGATTTTTAAATTTATATGTATCTTTTCTACAAAACTACTGTAAACATAGTTTGAATACTTTGTATAAATAACGAACAAGGTTTTACAAATATTGTAGAAGTGTTTTTTATATAAAAGAAATTTAATTTTTATTAATACAAATTTAATTTTTATATTTAATTTTTATTTATACAAAAGAAATTTTTTAAAAAAATTTGATTTTCCTGTAGGTAAAACGGTTTAAAAAAAATTTCGAAATAAAAATTTTTAAAAAACTTATTTCAGTATAATATATTGAGTATATTAAATATATCGAAAATTTTTCAGAATTTTGAGCGTAAAACATTCCGAGAAAAGATACATAAAAAATCATCATTTTAACATTAGCGGTAAAGAAGATCCCGAACTCTGTTAACAATGATTACATAAATATACAAACAGATGCCGGCATGCGTTGTCCGGCCCAAAAAAAAAATGCAGTGTTGAAAATTACCTATCGCAAATATATTCTCTATATTCTACTATAGGTGCATACTCATTTTCATGGATTTTGTTTGAACGGTCTATAAGAAGCAATGCTGCAGCACCCTCTGGTGGCAAGTAATAATAAAGCGGGTTGCGCAAACATATTTTCCATGATCGAATACATAGCGATGGGTATAACGGTATAGTAGTGGATAGACTGCAGCACCCTCTGGTAGTGACTTACAACAAAGGGGATAGCATAAAAACATTTTCCATGTTCTGTCAAACACACACAAAAAATGTCATCAAAATCGGTCCAGCCGCTTAGGAGGAGTCCAGTAACAAACATATGTACAGAAAGATTATATATATAAAGATATATCGATTGCAGCGCCACCTGCGGGTCCAATTGTAAATCTAACCAGCCGGAGACCCACTCAAACACATACAAAATATTTCATCTAAATCGGTCCAGCTGTTCAGAAGTTCAGTGACAAATACACGTACAAAAGAATTATATCGATTGCTGTGCCACCTACTGGACCCAATTGCAAATCTAAACCACCCAGGGACTCACCCAAACACACTCAAAATATTTCATCAAAGTCAGACCAGCCATTTAGGAGTTCAGTGACAAACACACGTACAGAAGAAATATATCGATTGCAACGCCACCTACCGGGTCCAATTGAGAATCTAAACTCTTAAAGGATCCACTCAAACACACACAAAATTTCTTCAAAATCAGTACAGCCGTTTAGGAGTTCAGTGACAAGCACATGTACAGAAGAATTATATATATAAAGATTAAAAAATAATAATAATAACGTAAATCAGAGATACCACGATGACTGCGGTCTGTTTATACTCACTGAAATTTGGTCACGCACAAAAAAAAAAAACCTTCGAAATATATATCTTTCCTTTCTTGTACATAAGAAAAAATGTATTGTAATAATAAAACTGTAAGGAATGTATTGTAATAATAAAGCTAATAAAGGATAATATCCGGGATATTACATTAATTTAGTAAATTTTTATTTATTCATTTAAGTAGTATTATGTTATTTACGTTGTCAAATGGTTTCTATTTATTTATTTATTTATTATTATTATTTTGATATCTCTGCCTAAAGATCTTCGTTCACAAATAAATGTTGATCCAAATTGGCTTGTGGATTTTAATGTATTATTGAGCAACAACCTCATCTATTTTGTGGAGGGCCATTTTAAAATGGAATATGTTTTCTGAACAATAAATATCGTACAGATAAAAATATTATGTCCGTAAGGATTCTGCATCCAGTCTAGAATAAAATATCTGTTTATCTTCTAGTATTATAGTGTGCAGGTTGTAACTGGATGAGGTTGGGTTGAGATACTCGATGCACAGGTTGTAACTGGATGTGGTTGGGTTGAGATACTCGATGCACAGGTTGTAACTGGATGTGGTTGGGTTGAGATACTGATGCACAGGTTGTAACTGGATGTGGTTGGAGTGAGATACTCGATGCACAGGTTGTAACTGGATGTGATTGGGTTGAGATACTCGATGCACAGCTTGGAGAACTCACAACTTTGTTTACAAACGCTCAAACACCTCGCATGTACAATTAGAAACATGCAACATTTAACTCATTTAAAAACAGATAATTATAGATTCGTGGAAGGACTCCACTTATCCCCTTAACCACTCAAAAAACCCGAAACTCAGATATGCACGGGATGCGCGAAATATACCTCCTCTCCGGTTGAGAGTCTGTAGGCCAACAGATGAGTCGAGATGTGCTAAATATATTTCCTTTCGGGAGGATGGACTATAAACTAAACGTTTCTTAGAGGGAGAGCAGGTTGTGCTGTATCTGCTCTCAGGCGACAGTCTCGAGGCCAACTGACCATTTCTCCTGAACTCCAGAGCGCCTCTTGCCAGTGTGTAGGTGAAAGCACGGTTACAATATGCAAAAAAATAAAAATCAATAAATGAGCATGTCTCCTTTTTGAATATTTTAACAAAATATGAAAATCTTTTTTAAAAAAATTACTAATTATGGTTTTGTGTGTGTTTAAAATAAATTTATAACGATACAGATTGCCACTAAGAAAACTGGCGAGCTGCAATCTGTACATCCTCAATGTAAAGTTTCTCAGCATTTTTCTCATCTCGGCATTTTTTTAGCTACCAATTTAGTTCAAAGCATCGCAATATTAATTATGAAATTTTAATTTTAATGGTACTACTATACTGTGAAAAATAATTGAGTATTCTTTTTCTCTACTCTGTATTTATGCATTTCCTCAACTTAAGAATGAGTTTAATAAAGTCTCATGGAAAAATCGAAACACAAGTCAAAATTTCATTCATAAGCATCACTTTATGGCACATTAAGAACAATATGTTCAAATCATTCTCAAATGAAAAAGAAATCAACCATGTAGTTGTTTATTAACAAGTCCAAAGAAACATAAACAAAATGAAAATAATGCTCACATTTTTTTTTATAAATTGTAAATAGAAAAAAAAAAAAAAGAATTTGAAAATTGTGGAAATTTCTAAAATATGAATCTTTCTGAGGAAGTAGATATTACGTTATAATTATTATAATGTGAAAAATATACATATATTTAGGCTATGCCATAGTTTTACTAAAACAAAATAATTTGATTAACCTTCCTCCAAAGTACCACTCATCTTTTCTACAAATTAAATTCTTTTTTCATTACAAATACTAATCTAGTATAACCTTGAGTGCTACATACTTCTATTTTCTTTTCAATTGTTTCTGTTTCCTGTTGTCTTTTACTGTACAGAAAATTTTACACTACCTCTAACGGGTGACCACATTCTAACTGAAGATGTATGAACACAATATTTTTTAATGCATCTGGCAAATACTTAGACAATTGTAGTTCCGCCTTAAGAAAGGGCTGCATCGCTATTACCCAGGGGGTTCGTGTAGCTTGAAGATAGGCTACGGACGAGAGTCACACTATCCCCGCAGCGTTCTGTTATCCTATTAGACCGGGACCTACGGTTTAAAGGGGATTCCAAATCACTACAAACATACATGCCACCGCCAGGACTCGAATCAGAAACCTGTGCTGCTAGTAGCCAGAGCGCTAGGCACTTGGCCACCAGGGCCATGAACACAACATCCAGACAAAGGAATATATGATGTGTTTAGTGCATCAAAGCGAAGTGGCTTACAGAAACATAAAT
>BPLQ01001395.1:0-14452 GCA_021605075.1 Caerostris darwini
GAAGGTTTTTCAATTTAATTATTTTGAAATAGAATGTTTAGTACAGGGGTGGGCAAATGATCTTGCAGAGCACTTTGGCAATGCATCCTAACTCCGCGGGCAGCCTATAAAATTATAGATCCCTCTATTAGATGCAGACCCACTACAGACATTCTTTTGGAGTGAAAAATTGAAACATAATGAGTTATTATTATTGTGTTTACTATTATTCTTACATGGAAACATAGATACTAATAATAATAATAATGATACTAAAGGCACTTTGTAAAGAAACATATAACACTCAAAATGAAATATAAAAAATATATGAATATAAACAAAATAAAAAAAAAGGAATTCATTAAAAGATATTTATTTGACTAGCGCGATATTTGTTTCTCCACTATTTCACCTAGCTTTTGCAAAACGATCTCCATTTGGGTATTTGCACATCGTAACGGGTGTTGCGTCCGTTATGTTTGAGCGTGTTTTGAGTTGGGTCCATTTCATTTTAGGAAAAACGATTCGCAGGTGTCAGTTGAACCAAAAGCGCTAACAACATCAACTAAAAGTCTGGTTTGCTCTACTATTAACAACCAACTCTGTATATCTAGGGATGGGCACTGAGGTCAAGTGACCCATAGAACCTGTTATATTAGATGGTCCAAGATGAGCCTGCAGAATATAATTAAATTATTCTGCTCATAACTATAAACTCATTTATAACTAACTCATAACTGTAAACTCATTCATAAAACAGTCAACATCTGTCCTATATTATGAAGAATATTATTTTAAAATTAAAGTTCATTTTTTCTCATCCTTTCGACAGTTCAGTTTTGAATATAAGGATGCACACATAATGCATTTTTTTAATACATTGGTTTTCACTGCTTTGGGTATTATAAAATAAATACATTTTTAAATGTATGACCCATCTCACGAGACGGAAAAATATTCAAGACTTACCTCGGGCTGTCTAGCCCAGGATTAGTAATATATACGAACATATGAATAATAGTATTTCACAAATATCATAAGAATGTATGATAAATATATTTTTCGCTGCTTCCTCAAGAGGAAGGTGTATCTAATATGGATGATCTGTCACCCAGTTGTCATAAATATTGAAGACAGATGGACGCGATTTATTCCAAGCTTTAACGTATCAATGCTAAACACAATTGCTAGAATTTTCGATACAAATCATATGTGATGAATGAAAATTTTGCACATACCTGAAATAAAAATTATTCATATAATAATAATATTTCTTCTGAAATAACTTTAATTTTTTTTTTTTTTTTTGGGGGGGGTTCTAGAATTCTATAGTTTAGAAAGTTTTTAAAGAAAGAATATCGTTGGATGTGACTTAAATAAGTCATACTTGGTTATATTCTTCTATCTTTTTTATTTTTGCAGGGCCACAACTGTAGTAAATGACAAGAATGATTAAAAGTGTAATCGTGGATGTGGATTTGCTTGTGCAGCTGGAACTGGGTGTGGTCGAATCGAGTCACAAGTCCAAGAACACACAGATTTATTTTGACGCGCACAAGTATCACAATTACAATTAAAAAAATAAACAATATTTAACCCACAGTATGTACATTTAAAGAACAATCAATTCGAGATTAGTGGTCCCGGTCTCATATGACAGTAGAGCGGTCGCGCAGACAAGTTAGACAGTTGCCTACGGGTGCTCCCTCACAACAGAAGCTCTTTCTATTCAACCATAAGTCTATACAGGTTCGTGGGCTTGGTCAAGATATCTACCAAATGGGATAAAAAAAATTAAAAAAAAACAGAAAATTTCTGGAATGTTTCACAACGAATCGCTTTTTTTAATATTTTTAATGTAACTTAATAAAATATCTCATCTAAAAACCTATTTTTAGCTAGAACACATGAAAAAAATTAATAGATTTTTTTTCCGGCTCTCAAAAGAGACATTTACTTTTCGAACGGACGAACCGATATCTATTTCATAATAATGAAAATTCTATTCACTATGTTTCGCCCTATTCTCACGTACGGTTTCCCGGTCTGGCACAATGCTGCTAAATCTTAACTTAAAACTTTACAAAATATCACTATCCGCCAAATGATCTCTGCTAAAGAGTTCATGCGCCATTCTGATATCTATAAAGCTATTCACATTAAAGCTATTGCAGTATTTTCGGATTTTTAAGCGTGTCAAAACATTTAACAGAGGTGTGTTTAAGAAAATATTTTAAAGAAGGGATTTCTTAAACACACTTCTGTTAAATGTTTTGACTCGCTTATGAATCACGAAAATACTGCAATCCAGGATATGGACTCTTACATTCCCTATTATGATTTAAAACGTCCGCGCAAAATTTTAGTTTAATTTCTAATTAAATTTTTAAATATCTTTTTTTTTATTTTATTTGTTTAGGATTGTAAGTTAATTTTATTCTATTTGTAACTATATTCTGGCCATTTTCATAGTTTCAACTGCATTTTCCCTGTCCTATCGGAGACGGAGCCCCCAGAATCTAAATAGCTCCAAAAGAATATGTCAACCAAATTTCTATTCATTTCTTGTTAGACTTAAAACGAAATTTAAAAAAAAAAAAAAAAAGAAAAAATACCAAAAGAGTCAGATGGAAACTAAAATAATACATTAAAAATTTATTTCTTCAATTTTAAAAATTATTCAGACACAAACAGAATTAGATTGATTCCAAAAATACATCAGATTTAAAAAAAAACAATAAACCTATTTTAGAACTCTGCGTGTACTTTAAGAAGGAAAGAAATGTTTCAAAATAAAGAGTTCCAAAACAGAAGACCGGATGCCACTCCCCCAAATCTGTTTGAAAGGAAAGAAAACCCAGCTCTCAGAAATATTTGTCATTCCGCTTTAGATGTCAAAAATAAATCGAGTTGTTTTTCGAACCCAAAGCAGAGAGAGAGAGAGTTTTATTATTATTATAGAAGAATCTGGTAGGGGGAAGGAAAAGAAAAAAATTAAATAATCCGCATTCATTTCCTGTGTAAAGGGTCTCGGAATGAAGAGCCGTTGAAGAAGGACCTAAAAGAATACATGAATGCCATGAAAAGGAGGGAAACTTACAGATATGACAAGAATACATGAATTACGCATTCTTTCCCGATTGAATGCCATCTCTGAGCACACCCGTCGTCGTGCTCCAAAGGATCATTTCTGATGTCACATTTTTGAACGGCAAAGGAAATGGATGAATTTTCAAATACCGACTGAATGCAGTTCTTTGGAAGGTTCGCGTGTGTTATAATGTATTCAAAATGGGTGTTCTTTATCTATTTACTTGTTAAATCATTTTGAAATACTTCACTTAATTAACAGAGAGTTAAGAAAGTTAAAGAGAGTTATTAGTTTATATTTGTTATATATATATATATTTTTTTAAAAATTTTAATATTTTAGAATATAATTTGTAATGTAAGACATGTATTGTACATTAAACAGCATCCACATTAGCTCTTAAATGTTCTGAACGCAGCTTTCAAAACCATTTTACTGCAGTTTGAAAGAAAATCGAAAAGCATGCGGGGTTCGTTGGTTAGATTTTGGGGAAGAACTACAGCGGACTGTTTATCGGATTTCGGTCACACATCCAAGGACGAACCTCAATCGTTCTCATCTGGAGAAAGGTTGAGTTAGACTTGAGTAACTGATTTGTGAGACCCTTCTCGTGTGCCTCGATCCCGCTACGATCAGAGTCGTTTTCTTCTGCGCATCAAATTGATGGTTGAGTGACTATCGCTCTAGCTTTCGGTACCACAGGTGTTGGGTTCGACTCCCAGAGGTGCATGGGTCTTTGTAGTGGTTCGGAATCCACTGTAATCCGTAGGTTTCCCGGTCTCATAGCATCGTGGAGCTTTGCGGGGCAGTGTGACTCGCTCCCGTACTACATCTTCAAGCTGCACGTGCCCCCCCCCCGGGTAGTGCTGAATGAGCCACAATGTTGCACCCTTTGCTTCTGGCATAAAGATGAACCGTCTCTGTATTGTCAGCTGTATTAAAAAAACCGCAACATCCACAGAAATTCGAACATTTTTCAAGTGTTGCGGCTTTATCTGTCAATTATTTGTTTATAAACTGTTGTTGAAATGAGCGTCTTTAATATACACCCCTATGCAATTACTTACACTATACACTGTATTTTACCCTTTACTTCTTTTATCAAATGGTGTCTAGTGAGGTAAAACTCAAACATCTCTGATACAGATGTTCTGTGAACCACAACGAATAAATTCCTATATCCAATGAGAATATACATTGAATAAGAGAATTTTCACGAAAATATTTGAAGAATGTATTTTTAAATTCCTTCGGGGCACAGAGTCATGAGCAAATCCCCCCCCCTCTTTGTGACAGATTAGACGAAAGTGACATTTCGGTTTCAGGCGCAGAATAAGTTTTCACATGCGAAAAGAAAATGGCATAAACTGCGTGTCATTGCAACAATTCTACTCGAAAGTATTTTAAAATGAGCAGATAGGGTTTTAACAGCATCGCTACAATGTTCATTTGCATTTATGAACAAAATTTTTATTTACAGAATAGCGGATAGCGCTCTGGCCTTTTGTACCACAGGCCTTTTTTGTTTCCTTGGATAGAGGTGGCATGGAAAGTAGTGAATGGTTCGGAATCCCCATTAAACTGTAGGTCCCAGAATAATTATCATAGTGTGCAATAAATGACAGTAGAGTGACAATTTTTACACATATATCAGTCTACTTAAATAATTTAACTTGACGATAAAAAAAGTTTTTAAATTTAACGATATATAAGGAATTTATATTTGATGAAAATTAAAGAAACACAGAAATAAATATATGTTTATGAAATTTTAAGTTTGTCGTACAGATAATTAGAATAAATGCGGACTCACTAAATGTGTGCTTCGCTGCAACTGCAACTGTCAGTAAAATAGTGTTCTGCGTTGTGAAACGTATTGAGCCCTCAACGATCTTCAACATCTCATATAACAGAGTGATAAATGGTAGTATGATTAAAACAGGACATTCTTTCGGACAGTCTTCTATTTTTGAAGAGACACCCCCTTCCAAACATCCTTAAATAACTTGGAAATAGATAATCGGTGTAACGATCCTCTCTCGAGTTATCGATATTTAATGAGGTGCGTGGGCGGCACCTTCCCCCCTCTCGAAGGCCTCTTCGGGGACATTGATTCATCTCCCCCATGAAGATGGTGGGTCACGGTTCCGATTCAAATGAAACAGTGAAAAATAATGGATTTCGAGAGGAATTTATTAAGGATTTTTAATTTTTGTATTTCAACTGGCGAGAGAGGGATCGCTCTCATTGGAATGTGCATTCATTTGCGGACAGTAATTGAATGATAAATCGAGTGGAAGTATGCTTACAATGATGTCTCGGGGTGTCGTTGCAATTGTAAATCCATTCCAAATGCAGATAAAGCATGCGACGGGTTTAATAGGGAGGGACTCCCGGAATTGGAATTTTTACATTCGAGGATGTTTAATCAAAATGATATCATTCATTAGAGATCCTTCACTAAAACTATGCATAAATGAATAGAATATTAATAGTGTTCCGACTCTAATGGGTAATCCATTACTAATATTGTTCATATTCTAACAAGTAATCGAATATAAGTGTTCATTAATTGATTAACTATTACTCAATTATTAATATCGTTCGTACTCTAATGTGTAATGTTAAATTGTTGGTCTACTTAGCCTAAAATGTGCTTAAATGACCATAGAGCGACAAATCAAACCAAAACTAATGGGCAAACCATCATTAATATTATTCATACTTTAACAAGTAATCAAATATAAATATTGTTCATATTTTAACAAGCAATCGAATATAAATATTGCTCGTACTCTAATGGGTAATCCATTATTAATATTGTTCGTATTCTATTAAGTAATAGAAAATAAATATTGCTGATACTCTAATTGGTAATCCATTTTAATATTTTTCGTACTCTAATGGGTAATCATAATAATGATACTAAACGCACATTGTAAAGAAATATAGAACACTCAAAAAGGAAATATAAAAAATATATATAAATATAAACGAAATAAAAAATGAAATCATTAAAAAATATTTATCTAACGAGTGCGACTTTTTTTGAACTCATACATTGAAAAAATAATGTCTGTCCTTTTTAAGAATATTCTTTTAAAATTTTTTGGCCATTATAAAATAAATATATATTGTAAAAGTGAGATGCCGGAAAAATATTCAATAAGGGCCCGTGGGTTGGCCATCCCTGCTCTAAAAGGTAATCGAATAATAAATAAAATAAATGTTATATTAAAATGATGCGTTACGGGCCGGAAAAATATTAATATTGTTCATAATCTAATAAGTAATCGAAAATAAATATTGCTCTTATGCTGCTGGGTAATCCATTATTAATATTATTCATTAAATGAGTAATCGCAAATAAATATTGTTCATATTCGAATAGGTAATTGCATACTAACCTTAAGCAGCCAATTATTAATCGTACATTTTATCTATGAATTAAGACGACGAGGTTAAGGGGTCGATCCCCATCGGTACTCCGTTCTGAATAATTTCAATAACGTTATCACATTAAGTCTAATATATATATTTTTTTCTAATGCAGCTGGCAAACATTGAGGCAGTTGTCTTTGATGATTACGGCAAGCGCTGCACCGACGTTACTCACTGAGCACTACCGAGGGGGTGCGTTTAACTTGAAGATAAGCCACGGACGCAGAGTAACACTACCTCCACAACCGCTTCAAAAAACGAGAAGCGAAGTCTCGAACTCATGGACCATGTATGATGATGAAGAGCCCCGCGAACTGATTCCTACTCGTTTGTGTCAAGGGCAGAGAGCGATAAACTTCTTCTTGAATATAAATCTTAGCATTTTTTTTTTAAATAATAAAACTACAAGTTGCTTTCAAATTTTTTTTGTTTTTGTTTTTGTTTTATGCGGATAGATATTTAAAGCTCAATACTTATACTTTAATTATTTTCTTTGCGTTTTTATTCTTTTAGCTTTGTAACTGAACTTAATTGGGTTAAGTAATTGTTTGGAATAATATAATAAATCTCTCTTTGTGTAAGCACAGCACACTTTCTGTGCTTCTCAATCTTTGGCGACCTGATGCCCATTGGGTAGCTCCCTGGTAGTTTGAAGACAGGCTATGGGCGCGAATCACGCGCTACGATCCTATTAGACCAGGAACTACGGTTTAAAGTGGATTTCGAACAACTACAAACATCCAAGACACAGCTGGGACTCGAGCTCTAAACCTGTGGTAACGAGTGCCAGAACGCTAGACATTGGGCTTTGAGGCCCCGAAAAAACGGGGTCTGCATTAACTGCCAGCTGCATTAGAACAACAACAATAAATGCAATTAAGTACATAAAATGTTTTTAAAAACATTACTGTACGAGTTGCAAATGAAACACTGAAAAAATACGACAGGAATATGAAAAATATTTATTGAATAATATATAATATATCAATTTCTCCAAACTTAGTCTGGTAAAAGAATTTAATTTATCATCTGTTTAGATCAAATAATGTGGAGTGTTCGGTACTAAACTAATTTAGCGAATGCATATAAAATCATTTATAACTTCGCATTTTAAAACATAGAGACATTACATACGTGCGTGCATGATGCATGCAATTCATACAGATTGATTCTCAGTTGAATAATAGATCCGCATATCTAACGTCCTACGTGACTTTTGCTGATCCTATGAGCATAAACATTTCGCATGCTTTTAAATATATTAGTTCAAGTTAGGAAGCCGTTCGAACTTTTGCATTTAGGTATAACTTTTCTGAAATTAAAAGATATTTCGCAATCAATAAATTAATTGAGGTCTATGAAATGAAAAGTTTCTCAGAAGTTTTAATATTAATTAGGAAAAAATATCCTTCCCTTACTTATGTATTGAAATACCTTTAAATTTAAATGACAAACATAACATTGTTCCATTTAAATGTAAAACTTTTGAGTCAGACAAAGCTTTTGTCATCTTTATGTATATATATTTTTTTTGTGCTATGTCTATAGACTCATAAAAGAAACTATAGAAATAAATATTGATTTACACCCCATCATATATTCATAGAAAACAAGTACTTTATTATTATTATGTTCTTCTAATGCAGCTGGCAGAAAGACCGTGATCTTTCGCCATAAGGGCTGCACTGATGTTACTCACTTTGTATTACCCAGGGGGCGCGTGTAACTTGATGGTAAGCCCCGGACGCGGAAAATATTATATTATTATTATTACATTCGAATTATATTATTAATTTAATTAATATTATATTATTAATTTAATTAATATTATATTATTAATTTAAATACATCAAAAAGAATTGTTTGTGGAAGAAATTAAAAAAATAATAAACCCATAAGAAACTTTGAAAATATTTATTCCAGGAAACGAAATTATTCAAGGACATGAAAAAAGTGATCCAAGAAACGAAAAACCCCACTGTCCAAAACTATACCATAATTTCATGGGTAAAAAACCTAAATTTAAATTAGGCTGTTGGTAAAAGCAGTCAGGGACACGTTTGCAGTTTCCATCATCCTTAATGGATCTCCTTTGACGTCCATCCCTCTGAGAGACAAGCCTAGCGGGGTTTGTTGTTTGTTTGGATTTGCAAAGACATTAAACATAGGGGAAATGTAACTATAAATGCTGCTGTAAAGCATTGTATTGAGAAAGTAGATCCATGAGGGGTATGAATAAGGTTTGTTAATAAAAATAGTTTTATGCATACTTCTTTTAAACTCATATAATTTGCATACATGCAGCTTCTCTTTTCTGAAAGAATAATTTCCCATTTTTATTTGCTGCTTGCATATTTGCAAAACATGTATTAAATATTTTGTTAAATACGAGATAAAACATCTTAACCATTATGAAATAGCACACGATAGCCCACTTAATTTTGGAAAAAGTTTTCTATCATTTGAAATATTTTTTTTTTTTTTTAATTTTTGTTCCAATTATTGAATCATTTATCACTTATTATTCTCTTATCAACCATTAAGTTCGAATCTTGACCGTGGCATGGATGTTTGTGGCTGGTTCGGAATCCCCTTTCAACCTTAGATCCCGGTTTAGTGTGTGGGGGGGAGGGGGGGGAGTGTATCTGACGTCCGTAGCCTATCTTCAAGCTATAAGTGTCACCTGTGTAGTGTTCAATGAGGAACATCGGTGCAGCCCTTGCCTATGGCATAAAGATGAACTGTCACTGTATTGCCAGCTGCACTAGAACAACAACAACAGAAATTTAAATATATATATAGACTCATAAGACAGGTTTGAAAATATTCGATGAAACGGAAAACTGATCACACGGAAAAGTGACGGCAAACGAATAATAGTGAAATAGACACGGAAAAGTGATCCTGGAAACGAAAAACTCCCCTATCCAAAACAATACCCATAATTTTATGGACAAAAACATCCAGATTCCTTGTAAAACCGATCTTTTTTCACAAAATAAAAGACTGCCAGTGTCTGTCTCGATAATAAACCGTTAAATGTATTCGAGGAAACGAATTAATTGTCCAAGGACATGAAAAAAGTGATCAAGGAAACGAAAAAGCCAGCTATCCAAAACAGTATCCATCATTTGATGGATAAAAAAAAACTGGATCCTAGTAAAACCCATCTTTTTTCTACCATACATTTTTTATCTAATTTTTTTTTCATATCGAATAACATTATTTGATGAATATCTTTCAAAGCCTAATAATAATTTCAAAGAAATTTTTTTTCCATAATTGTTACTTGTTCCATCACATTAGGTTAATCAGCTTGAAGGAAAAAATAAAGGAGAAGTAGAAAAAAAAAAAACTGAAAGGTTCCGAACATTTGCTTCTTAAGGTTACTCAAATCCGCATCATTTACGATTAAGTTCAAGTTGCACAGCGAAACGAAGTGTTGTTATAAATTCGGAAATGCCGGAACCCTCATCAAGGAGCATTAGCGCGAGGCAGGATGGGTCATTTGAGAACATCTTCTCCTCAATTAGTTGTTTTAACGCTCCCCTTATGAAAAAAAAGGAGGCTTATTGGACTTGAAGAAGAGATAAAAAAAACAGAAGCATGTCAGAAGTGGAATGAGTGGAGACACAAAGTGAGGTGGCTTTTTATCGCCCGAGTGAATTGAGTGTTATGCAAATTAAATAAGGCAGTCTGGGAAGGGTGATTCCACCAATTAAATATATTATTTATCGGTTTAAAATAAATTCGGCGAAAGTGCTTTTCATAAGCAGAAGATAAGCATGTGAAAGAATAAAAAAAAAGATAATGATAATGAAGAAAAGATTTGGAAATAAATGACTTGGAAGGTAATATTTGGAACACTTGAGGTTTGGTTTGGTTTGGTTTGGTTTGCCGCTCTACGGTCATCTTGTGCACACTTTGGGCTAAACAGACCGCGACCTACAGTTTAACGTGGATTCCGAACCACTCACAAACATCCATGCCACCGCCAGGATTCGAACCTGAAGCCTGGGATACCAAAGACCAGAGCGCTAGCCAATTGGCCACCAGGCCGCTGGAACACTTGAGGATAATTAGGCACTTTTTTTGTCTCCTAGCATAATAATTAATCTGATTAAATTATTTTATGAGTTTAAACATTTTTTTACAGTTTTTAATTCTAGTTTTTTTATGTGTTTCTTATTCTAAAACAAATGTCTGCTTCTATTTGCTGTAATAAATACTTTTTATTTAATGCAACATATATGTTGGATGCCAGTTATCTTTGCAATTTAGAATAGTTCTATACTAATGAAATCCGGCAAAAATGCAATTTAAAAAATCGTATAATGAAATTATTTCGAAAAGCGGAATTTAAAATTTATAGTAGGATTTATTAGATTAATAGGATGCTTAAAAAAAAAATGAAAATTTAAACGTAAATTAACTTAACATTGAAAGCAATTATTGTAATTTGGAATGCACTTTAAACTGTAGGTCACGGTCGAATATGGCTGCAGAGCATGGGGCGTAGGGCCGATATCCCTACTCCGTAAAAACGTCGGCGTCACGGAGCCAAGACAGGCTTATACCTTTTGCTCCATCCGAACAGAAGTTGCCCCCTTTCCCTCCCTTCATGAGACCACACGGATTCGTGGGCTTGGTCTAGATATCTGCCAAGTGGAATAAGAAAAACAACAATAGAAATTATTAATTTAGAAAATAGTTTTGAAAAAAAAATAGTTTTCAAATTTGAAAACAATTTTAGTTTAAAACGATCACTCTTTTAGTCCATAATTATTTATTTAAATAATTAAAACTACATAATTATTAATAAAAAACTAAATAATTATTTAAATAAATAATTATGTAGTTTTTATATTAAAAATGTTTTTAAAAAATTTTATTACAAGAACTCATTTATTTGTTGCAGGATTAAGATTATGTTAGCCTAGATTACATTATAAGAACAATATTTATTATTTTCTTGTTATGTACTATAACATCTCAGACTTCAGAAATAGGCTTATTTAGGCAATACAATGTAAAAATGATTTCAGTAGTAAGGCATTATTTGGCATTAGACTTAACACTCCAAAATTTCTAATTATCATATAAATATACGAGTGTTATATTAAAATAACAACAAAATGTTGAATTGTAAACTGTAAAAAGTATGGCTAGACATTCAGAAGGAGCATTCCTGTTTACGGTCTACACATATTTCAGTACCAATATTTTTAGATATTGATATTAAAATAAACGATTAATAAAGGCCATTCCATTCTCTATTTTAGCGCTTGACTTCTGCAGAACAAAATACATTTTTTATAATGCAGCTGGCGATGCTTAGTTGTCTTTTATGCCATAAGCAAGCCCTGCACCGCAACGTTACTCATTTAGCTCTACCCAGAGGGCACGCGTAGCTTGCAAAAAACAATCCCTCTCCAATTCACCATCTCAGAGTAAATTTTCGTATTCACTCTGAATCGATTTCGCAAATCAAGCATTTCAAGAATAAGTTCATTAGAAAACGAATAGAAATAGAGCTTTTAATTTCAGTATAAATAGTTTGTATGTATCGAATGGATGGATTTCTTAAATCAAGCGTTAAAAGCGATGAATGGATGCGTCCTTCGATAAGAATGTTTCTATAATTAGGGTAAATGAAAATCGCTCTCTGTCTCTTTCGGGACTTTCTCACCTTCGGAATATCAGCTCGACATTAATTGCGTTACGCTCCTCATTTCATGTGGAAATAAAGACTACTTCACTCGCTTATGGATCGCCAAGGCTTCATTCTGGCTCTCAAAATTCCAGTGCAACGTCCCCAATAACGCGAACCCACTCTAGCGCACTGCAACTCATAATAATGCGTCTTGGCGGAAAACAAAAAATGAGTTTGCCAAGGGCTTCTTGTGCTAATGTCATTAGGCATCCCGAATTAATAAATGTTTGGTGAGGAAAGTTTACTTTTGTTTTGCTCCCTGGCGGGCAACTTTCTCTGTGTGTTTGCTCGAGCGTGGAGGATGGCGCAAAGGTTTGCCTATTGGCGTTGATTTGTTGGGTTAAGAAACGGTGCGCTATGCCGCAGAATTCACTTAACAAGGTAAGCGAAACGGGGCTTGGAAGAAATGCGCCGCTCTAATGGTTTTCGGGAGAAGGCTTTCTTAATGGAGACGCTTTCTTTGTTTTTAACGGAGTATTCTACTCTTGTCTAAGTCAAGTGCAGATTTTTAAATGGGCATTACCACGTGCCTTCTTAATTAATAATATGCCATTGTTGTTGTTATAAAATGTAGAATTAGATAATAAAATGTTATGGATTCAAAAATCACCATTTTTTATAAATTCAAAGCATTTCAAATGAGTATTCTGTTCAATGAATCATTTTTGAAAACTCCAATCCGAAATGAACATATTAGACCGGGAATTATTTTGGGTAGATGGATGTAGTTATCGATATCTCCTAAAGTATCGGCTGTTGTAATCGATATCTATAAAGTATCGAATTGTGAATGGTGTTTATGGTCCTGATACTGTAACAGCCAAATACGTACAATCTTGGTTTCGATAATTCCTTTCAGGTATTTTTGATGTTAAGGATGCACCTCGTCGAAAATGTATGTAAAATGTATGTATGCCCGTCGTCGAAAATGTATGTAAAATCACAGAAATAATCGAGGTTGACCGGCATGTTTGCAGTCGTAGCATCGTTCAGGAGCTCAAGATGGACTATAAAGTTTTAAATCATTTCCACAAAGCCGGATTCAGAAAGAAGCTTGATGTTTGTGTGCAACAACACATTTTTTAACACAAAAAAGGGATCGAATATCTATCTGCGAAACCTTGGCCAAACGGAATGAAATCGACCCATTTCTGAAGGGGTAACTGGGGATGAGAAATGGGTTACATGGAACATTTGCGCAAACGATCGTGGTCAAAGCGCGGTGAAGCAGCTCAAACTGTTGCAAAACAACGGCCGGGAAGGATCCAGATACAGATTTCAGATGCTTAAGGAAATGTTATGTAGGCAGATTCTAATTTAAAATTCTGGTTAAATTTGTTTCATAAAGTTGAGATTTGTTGGTTGAGGGTATATTTTAACGAATTTTTTTTTATCAATATTTCAAGGTAATATGATTAGGATTGTTATTCGGATCAAGAACTGAGTCTCATTTTAATCAATTTTTAAAAGATTATTTGTCTATTAGCATCAAAGAGCGTTGGCTTGAGGTTGAGTCAGTCTTCAACCCTTGTGGTTCCTAGCTAAAAGTGAAGCTGCCTAATGCCCTTAGCTATGGGCCAGTCACCTGTGACGGGGTCTTCTGGACCTGGTGTAGGCAAGCCTACACCAGGGGGTTTAGCAACAACAACAACAAAATGATTAGATAAAAACGTTTGCAGAAGAAATATTATTATAAATATCACTCTATTAAAAAATCAAGTAGGCATAACTAGAATGTTTTTTTAAGATTGAATAAATTAAAAACAATATTAATAAAATAAATTATATTGGATAATTTTGGCCTTCAATGAACTCATTTTTATTAACTCATACGAATTGAATTAAGAATCATGGACGTTCGGGTTTCTAACAGAACCGTTCTAAAATCACAGAATGGATGACAAAAAACTATCCTAACTAAAAAATTTTTAACTTTTCCTTATTTCTCCGTAAACAGTGGGAAATCTTATTACGGCAAATTGATTAGTTTTAGAAGACATTCCGCGAACACTGCTCACTTTCGTAACTTGTCAAATTATCAATTTTAAAGCTTATTTTCCGGACTTTTTACCTTAAGATAACGATTTTCCCGCCTTTTAATAACCGTCCGGCGTCTCAAAAAGAACACTTTTCTCGAGTAATTAATTTTCGTTACTCATCTAAAATTACCAGGAGAAAAGAGAGATACCCGATTCATTTAGCTTGTTTGAAAAAGAATAAAATGTGTC